>CAUYSK010058624.1:0-49609 GCA_963575035.1 Avahi laniger | reverse complement strand
CCCCTCCCCTCTCCTGCTGCCCCCGCTTGCTTGGGGAATTACAGGTAGTTTTCTTCTGCGTGTCTTCTCCCGCTGGGCTGTCCTAGAACACCCCAGAAGCCTCTCGGTGAGCGCTGAAGCCGCTTTCTTCTGCCACCATTGCTGCAGGGGGGCGCGAGAGACTGAGTTCCTGGGCATGGACCACGTCAGCAGGAGATGCCTCACGAGACAGCTCCCGCCCCGGGAGTCCAGCGGTGGGATCCGGTGCCCCCAGAGTGGAAGCAGGGAGGGAAGTCAGGATTGAAACCCAGTAAGCCCATCCAAGAGCAGCCTTAAAATAAGCATGTTAAGAATCAGAGCAAGAAGGCGGAGAGAAGCCGAGCGGTGGGGAAGGAGCCCCACGGGGCTGCTGTCTTCCCACGTCGGCCCTGACAGCTGCCCCACCTTCGTTTCTGGAATGTCATCACGGGCGTGCGCAGCCACATCCCAGCCTTGGCCACGTGCGGCTTTGTGGGTGCTGCTCTCACGGGGCACCATGGCCTGCGTGGCCTCAACTCAGGAACTTATCCCCTCACAGTCCTGCAGGCGGGAGTCCCAGAGCAAGGTGTCGACGGGGCTGGCTTCTCTCCTGGCCTGCAGACGCCGCCTTCTCTGCGTCCTCACGTGGTCACCCCTCTCGGTGCGTCTGTGGCCTAATCTCTTCTCCCGAGGACAGGAGTCCTAGTGGACTAGGGCCCACCCGTGACCTCATGTTAACTTAATTACTTCTGAAAAGCCCGTCTCCAAATGCAGTCCACTCTGAAGGCCTGGGATTGGGATTTCAGTGTACGGACCGGGAGGGGGCTCTACTGACATTCTGGGCGTGCGCGCACACACACGCACACGCACACGCACACACTCCCCTAGCTGTCGCGACCCAAAATATCTCCAAACATTGCCAGATGTCTCCTGGGGAGGGGGGAGACGACAAAATCGCCCCCTCCCCTGAGAACCACCAGCAAGACCCTAAAGGAAAGGCCTGTGCAGGGTGCCATGGCCTCTCCCACCCCACGGGACTCGGGACTCGCGAGGGTTTGGCCAGCAACTCACACTCAGCGGGCCCCACTCACTGCCCTGTGGGGAAACCAAGTTAGTGGTTCCAACAGTGCAGGGAGCACAGCCCTGCGCCAGGGCCCCCTAAGTCTGCTGAACTGTTATTCCACCCAAGATGGAGCCCGCATTCTGCAGGCTGCAGCATTCCCAAAGGTACTGGGCTACCCGCGGCAGTCGGGCCCTTTTTTTTCTTTTGGAAGAGGCGCATTCCAGGCACACCTTGGCCGGGTCACCACGGAGCCCTTAAACCTGCTAAAAGCCGACGGTCCCTGAGCTCACCGCATGCGGTACAGGAAGGCTTTTCAGACACCACCTTGGCATCCTCCCCATAATTCCACGAAGTGGATGTGACTATTTCTGCAGATTAAGAAACTGAGCTCTGGGAGCTGAGCACTAGGAATGGGGCAACCGCTGGCCATTCCCCGACGGTGGCCGGGGGCAGCTCCTGTGGATGGAGAAGCAGGCGAGTCAGCCAGCCAGGCCCCAAGCACACGGCAGAAGCTCAGCCGGAGTCTTAACCCACCATCATCCACCAGACTCACCAGCCCCTCCTGAAGTCACAGGCCCGATGATCATGCATCCGACCCATCCCCCTCACCTCCTGAGGGTCCAGAGATGGGCAGCCACTTGCCCAAGGTCACACCAGGAGTTTGCACCTGATCCAGGACCGGAGCCCGGACTCCTGGCTCTCGGCCCAGCACCCCGGCACGGACACCCCTCTGGCACATGTCAAACTCCGGTGCGCACGCCGGCCAGCTGGAGGGAGGCACAGGGCCTGCCTGGATTCTGGGAAGGGATTGCCCAGGAGGGACGTCGGGAGAAGAGCTCGGCACCCACCGCCCAGCAAAGAGCACCCCATGTGCTGCGGGAGACCCTGACTCTCCCGGGAGCACTGTGTCCTCAGCCCAGCTGCTCCGGAGGGGGCTCAGGCCCCTGCTGGTAAAGTCCCCCCGGGACCCCTCGCCTCTCCCCGATGCTCTGCCGGGACGCCGAGGGGGAGAGGGAAATTAAATCTGAGCCTGGATTCCACGAGGAAAGTAATGAAAGTGCCCAAGGTGGAGGTGAATCAAGAAAAATGACACGAGCAACTGGTTAAAATAAATGTTATTACAGAAGCAGGGAGGAGACACTCCTGCGGATGTCCGCACGGGGAGAGATGACAGATTCCACTGCTTGTGATAAAAACTCCATTTTTCCTTATTTGCAGTTACTGGACTGCAAAAGCCAAGGACAGAGCTGGGCAAACAGGGTCCCCTAACAGACACACGTGGCCACACGTCCTGCAGGTCGATCACACAGCCGTGGCTGGGCGTGCAAACACGTGGGCCCCAGGCCAGAGGCCTGTCTCCGTCCTGATCCCTGCTGAGCTGTGTGCGGGGAATGTTCCAGCAAGATCTCAGCTTGTCCACCGGTGTCGGTGAAGTTAGAAGGGAGGGTCCAGGGTCTGTGACCCTGAAACCCTTCCTCCTACAGCTCTGCCCTGGAGATCGCCCTGGAGACCTGGGGACGGAATCAGAGGGAGGTGGCTTTTGTACCACCCCCAGCAGTGGGGACCAGGTTTTCATTCTCGGTCTCTGCCCTCTGCCCACACTCACCAGTGTGCGCTCGCTCCCTTGTCCCGAACGCAGATCTCCCCGACGCGTGGTCTGCAGCCTCACTCTCCCCAGCCTCAGACCCGCTCCTCCCGCAGCTCACCCGGCAGCCCCACGGGACGTCCACAGCCATCTTGCACTGCGCACGGCCAGACGCAAATGCCCCAGCGCTGCTCGGACACACTCCCCGTCTCCGTCCGTGGCAACTCCGCCCTCCCAGCTCCACCAGCACAAACGTGAAAATGGACCACGACAGTCCTCTGCTCAGAACCCTCAGCCGGCTTCACAGCTCACACGCATCAGAGCCAAAGTCATCAGTCCCGCCCTCCAGGCCCGCAGGATGCTGCCACACGCAGGCCCTGCTGCGCCTCCTGCCGTCCCTGCACCACTCTGCGCCAGCCCTCTGGCCTCCTTGCGACTCCCTGCGCCTGGCACAGTTCCTGCCGTGGGGCATTTGCAGCGGCTGGGCCTCTGCCCAGAGTGTCCTCCCGTCCGCAGGCCTCCCCCTGCCCTCCCTCAGGTCTTCACAAAACCATCACCTTCCCGGGGAGGCCTCCCTCGCCACGGGTTTAAATTGCAGCCCTCTCCTCGCCCTGCCATCCTCTCTCCTTGCCTCCCCCACGGTACTCGCCCTCACACAGAAACGCATATTTTACTCTTTTAAAAAACTATTGCTTCCTCCACTGTAGCATCAGGGCAGGCTCGTCCGTCTATCTTGTCAACCGCTGCGTCCCAGACGGCGGTGCCGGGCACCTGGCAGGGCTCAGCACCTTGTCAAGTGGATGATCACCGTGCAAGGAACAGTCAGCTCCAAGCACAGCGGCGGCACCCACCCTCCTCCAGACGTCCCCTCCCCGGGTGCCGCAGGTCCCCAGCTTTCACTGGCGCTCCCCCCTGGTGTGTTTCCCTCCGTTCCTGGGAGCAGCCCCAGGACGCTGCAAAGGCCTCTGGCTCTGAGTCCTGGGTGGATCCTGCAGTGTCTGTCAGTGCCCGGCAAGGACGCGGACCCCACAGGAGTGGCCTGGAAGCGCTCCTGCCCTAGGGGAGTGTGTGTGTGTGTGTGCGCACATGCATATATGTGCATGTGTGTGATCGTGCATGTGCATGTATGTGTGTGGTTGTGTGTATGCACCTGTGTCCTATGTGTATGCATGTGGGTCCTTGTATGCATATGTGTGTGTGTTCCATGTGTTTGCATGTGGGTCCCATGTGTGTCCTGTGTATGTGTATGTGTGTACTGTGTGTGTGCATATATGTCCTGTGTGGGTGTGTACTATGTGTGTCTCGTGTGTGCATCTGTGTCCTGTATGTGCATGTGCACACATGAGCGTGTACATGTGGGGTGCTGAGAGGCAGCTTGCTCCCCACTCATTCCCAACTTCCTGCTCCTCTCACAGTTCTGAGGGAGAAGGGAGCCCAGGTGTTCCTGCTCACACACCCGGAAGGCACCTGCCCAGGTGAGGAGAACGATCAGCGCCACCCACTACCTGCTCCGGCCCCACCCTGCACCCAGTTCCATCCGGTGAACAGTTCTCTGTTCGAGACTCTCTCTGAAGACACGTGTCTGCTCCTCCGCACCTGCCACGCCCCGCCCGTAGCTCGCTGTCTGCTGGGCCAGACCCCCACCCCCCAGCCCGGCCTCCCTCCTTAGACAGAAGCAGCGACGGGCCTGGCAGCTTCCAGGCAGCAAAGCTCAGCTTGCCCCGAGTTTTTGCCCTTGTTGTAACTCATTTCACCTCTAGCTGACCGCGGGACTAACTTGGCAGGTATTTTCTGCCTTATTTGAGCACAACTGAAAGGGGTGACGCCCCCGGGTGTCGAGTGTTACGAGTCACTCCAGAGTCACTCCCCGACCCCAGACACCGTGGGGGATGAGTTCCCGGAACGCGTGGGGAATCCCAGATGCCCAGGCAGTGCCAGGTGCAGGCGCCCCGAGCTGGGGCGGAAGACACACTGTGCGCAAAGGGGATCGTCTGCACGTGCGGAAGAGGTGAGAACTTACCTTTGGCCGAGTCCTTGGCAGGGTAGCAGAGTGGTCACCTACACGGACTCTGGCCCAAAACAAGGGGCCCAAACCCCAGCTCCGCCGCTTCCCTTGGTATGATCTTGGGTAGGTTATGTCACTTCCTATGCCTCAACTTCCCAATCTGTAACATGGAGTGACAGAAGGATCACCTACCTTACAGGTTACTGTGAGGAGTAAATGAGTTGATACCTGGCACACAGGAGCATTTGCACCTGTTATTTTAGAAACTCGGGAAGACCCAGATCAGGGTTGGATCAAATCCCAGTTGACCAAGTTTTCCAACCGGTTTGGGGCCGCGGGTCTGGCACGCTCCATCCTCCAGGGCCGCCCACTCGCGCTTTCAACCCAGACCTCTGCGGAGTAACAAGCCCGAGGAAGCAGCGGCTGCCCGGAGCCGGCTCTTGTTTGATCTTTCTTTAAAGGAGGGTTAGAAAACCCTGCAGAACCGCACGGCCTGAAGCAAGGCTACTGGAAGGGTGGGATTTTTTAAGCAGACAGATCAAAGAGGGGGTAGCGCCTGGTGCCGCCAACACCCGAAGCCATTCTCCCAGTTGCTCCCAAACCCGCACGCTCTCCCTGCGATGGAACCACGGGGCTCGGTTTCTGCCCACAAACCAGAAAAAGGAAAGAGCTGTCATTCACGCCGTCCTCGGATGAGCCCCACATGGCTGTGCCACCTCATCAGTCCCATGACAACCCTCTGAGGTGAAAAATGTCGTCCCTTGTGCGAAACACAGAAGCCCGGCTCAGAGAGGCTCAGTCGCTTGCTCAAGGTCACACCACTGGACGAATGGGTGGCCCAGCACACTCTCTCCCCACTGCCCCCTGCGCAAATAGCCTTGGGTCTGAGCGCTCAGAAAATTCAGACAGTTTGGGAATTATTAATACTTACATCCTTGTATTATTAATACTTACATCCTTGAATCTTCCAGCCCTCATTTTTGCTCACTGCTGCCCCGGGGGCTCTGAAGTACAGGAGCCACCCCCAGCTGCCCCTATGTTTGGTGAGGGGCTCAGGAGGTCGCCCCACGGGCCCTGCTCACTAACATCCCCTCTGCCTTCCTGGTCTTCACATCCAGCTGCATCTGAGCCCCTCCGTCCCTCTGCGACGGACCTTCTGCAATTAGCAAGGTCAGAGAGCCACACGCAGCCCTGGGCAGGCGCCTTGGGCCCCTCATTTGTGGAGGATGGACATCGTGTCTCTTTCGTGGCTGGGGAGACCCATAACTCAGGGTGGCGCAAGCAGAAGAGAAAACCAGGACAGACTTTCTGGAGTGGAGAAAAAGTGATGCCCTTCCCAGGTGACTGTTCCGGCTGTCTCACGGAGGGGCACTTTGTTTCTGATGCAACGGCTGACATTAGACTCCGGGGGCCCAGACTGAGAAAAGCAGAGCAGGCGCTATTTACCCCAGCCAGGGATCACAGGGTCCTGGCCTGACACCCCTGGGGTTCCCCCTGCAGTGCGTCACGACTGGACCGAAATACAAAAGCAGGAGTCGATGTGATGTTTCCTCCATGCGCGGTGCAACAGCCGGCCAGCCGTTTTCCCTGCACAAACGGGAGCTGACAGACAAGCTACACACAGACGCGCAGCTGGCGTGCTGCCCTCTGCTCTGTGGGCGCAGGGCTGCGTGCCCCGTGAATGCAAACGCACAAGGGCTCAAGGGTTGGGTGAACTGCCAGGACCACAGGTAATGGAAATGAGATTTGTGAAATGAATGCCTGATATGTGGGCAAGTTCAGGCAGTTGAGATGTTTGAGCATTCGGAAGTGTTCTGGACCCGGACCCGCCTGTGGGGCTTGGCAGATGCTGGGGTGTTCCGGACCTTGGCCCCTGCGCCCACCTGACGCGGCACCACTGGGGCGGACGATCCCCCACCCGGAGCACACTGCACGGCCCCTGCTTTGGGGGTCGGAGCTTTCTTCGAAGCGATGGGGGCTGTTCTGCCCTTGCACAGCCCAGAGGTCAGGGGAAGAAAACACCCAAACCTGACAAAACAGGGGATGGGGGTTGATGGAGAAAAGGCCCGACCTCACTCCCTGCAGAGCGCAACAAAGAGAGCGCCCCGCACGGTGCACGCAGAGGCCCCACAGAACTGAGACGCAGCTGAACACGGCTGTTATTATCTCAGTAGCAAATTCCTGCTCTGAAATTTCCTCCTGCCCTATCTGTTCCCACTGTCCCTGCTTCTGCTCTCAGGATCCCCTCCCCACAAAGCAGCAGAACCTCAAGACCTTGTCTCACGCTCTTCTGGAGAATCCAAACCAACCCGGGAAGCGAGCCTCAGGTTGGAGCCCTGGAACTGGACGGCCCCTGGCAGGACAGCAGCAAAGACCCCATGATGGGGTCTCACGTGATGCTAATCACTAGGTGACATCATTTAAGCTAGTGTGTTAGGTGTGATGGCAGCTCCTCTGCAGCATCATCTCGACTGCCAAGCCCTGTGCCTGCAGCGTGCGGGCTGAGCTGCAGCTGCGAGGGAAGCGCCGGCTGCTGCGATATCCAGCGCGTGCAGCCAGGAAGCCGGGGTCACGAGGGTGGGCGTCCGCTGGGCTTCGCTCACTGCCTTACAGTTGGTGAAAGGGGGCAGCAAGCGCAGGCCGGCCGTCGTCAGCTCGGGGCGCGCTGTCACAGCCTGAGCACCTCGTGCAGCGTTTAAAGCGGCAGCTCTGCAGCCGGCAGGCAGTGAGGCTGCAGGTCAGCCCTGTAATAGAGTCTAAGCACAGGAAACTGTCAGAGACTCATGCATGGCCCTGACTGCGCTCCGAGCCCAGCGTCGGGGAGCCTGGGTCCAGGGTGGAGACGTGTGCAAAGGCTGCTGAGAGTCCTAGACCTTGTCGTTTCCTGAGCCCCCCCAAGCCGGAAGCGGAATGTTCCTCCCCCGCACTGGAGGAAAGAAACCCCCTTGTAACCAGCGCCTGTGACAAGGTCAGACTTCATCCGATGACGCCCGTAAGGTGAGGCTCCTTCACCCCTGGGCCCTCTCCCCTCCTAGCCCCTGACCAGCCCAGTGCCCGTCCCCAGCACAGCGCACGCAGGCAGCGGGATGTCGGCGGGAGCGGAGGGAGGAGCTGCTGGGTGTCAGTTACCGCCTCTCGGCCCAGCAGCAGTAGTGACACTGTCACCCTCAAAGTATGACAAACGCCGCAGGCTTGCGCCTTTCCTTAGAGCGTTTAACTGGCACCACGCTGAAGCCTGAGCAGTCGCGGGCGGACTGTAGCAGCGCCCGCGGCCAGCCTGGTCCCAGCACTGCCCTGGTGGACAGCTCCGCGCACGGTGCTGGGACCGGCTTCGCGCCTGTGCTGACTCGCCTCCCTGCTGTTCCGCACCAGGGAGCTGCAGAACGGCCCCGCACTCAGGGACAGCTCTCAAAGGTGAAGACAGGGAGTTGGTGATAAATACACCACCTGCCTCCTTCGGAGAGCGACTCCAGAGAGCATTCTACAGAGGCCTCGGAGAGCCTCCAGCAGAACTGAGATCCGGCCTCCCGCAGCGGGGACTAGCTCAACAACAAATCCTTTATCAGTTGTCCCTGCCTTCCTGTTCCGCCACCACCGATCCGCCCTCCTGCTTCCTGGGAATCTACTCGCAACGGATCTCCCCACACTGAAGTCCTTGTCTCCAGCTCTGCAGGTGGGAAACCCAAAGAGATGTCAGGTGACGTTGCTCTTTGTCCGTTGTCCAGGGGCCACTCACAAGGTGCAAGGTTCTGTCCAGGGCAGAGGACAGAACAGCAGGAGCCCGTGGGCAGCCCACACTCTGGCTGGGCCTGACACGGATATGTAAACAAACTACTGTAAAGTCGCCACCGATGTCGGGATTTATCCGTTATGGTGGCCAGCCTTCCCCTAACCTGACACATCTGCATACATGACCCCACACGGCTCGCACCCATGGGGTGGAAGCCACCCGTGTCTCCCTGCTATTGCTCTTGGATGCTCCAGGAGCCAGCCCACTCCACCTAGGGACCCATCCTGTCCTGAGTTGGTCCCAGGTAACTGAGGCCAATTCTTCCTTTGATCCTGGAATGAGACTAGCAGCCTTGTGGGACCCAGAGGTGGAGGCTCAAGGTGAGGGAAAGGCCCTAACGAGCCCTCAGTGTTACCCAGAGATGCTGTACTGTGGACCCCCGAGCACAGAGAGCGTCTCTCCTAGAGTACCTTGGGGACCTATCGGAAGAACCCCTTCCAGCAGGGCAGGCTACGACTCTGTGACTCCCAGCGCTGAGCCAGAGCCAAGTGACAGTATCAAGCATCCTCCAAAGTGCGTGTCCTCCGTGGGTCCTCCGTGGGCCTTGGCCAGTCCCCAACACGAGCACCTCTGCGTTCTTGAGAACTCCCAGGCACACGTTGTGCCCGTCATCTTCCTTGGTCTTCTCAATGCCCTGCGGGGAGGGAATTCTAATCCCCGTGAAGGGTGTCCGAATGCGCCACCCCAAAACATGCCACGGCGGCACACGGGTTATTTTGAGCTAAAGGCAATTAAGAAACAACAAACACAGGAGGAGCTCCCTGTCTTCCCTTTCTGCATAAACAGGGCACTAATTTCCATTTTGTAAGGTAATTTCATTTGCAAAGGAAATTTCCATTTGTAAGTGTCCTCCTCTCCCTTAAGACTCAAGAAACAACTCCTATCACCTAAGAAGACCTGAGTCTGCATAACCAACCTTACTAAGCAATTTTTACTGACCACACATTTCCTAGTCACTTTTCCCCCAGAAGCTCAAACCCCCCTTTGTCTAACTCTTCTCCACACTTTATTACCTTTTGTTAAAATAAGATGTAAGCCTCTAGATCTAATCATCTCTTTGAGTTTTCACTTCTTATCTTGGATGCTCCCATGCGCATACATGATAAACTTTTTCTCTTGTTAATCTGCCTTTTGTCAGTTTAATTTGCAGGCCCCAGTCACAAACATAAGAGTGTAGAGGAAAAGTTTTTTTCTCCCCTATACCTCCTTTGCAAAGCCAGGCTTGGAAGGCATAGGCAATATGGCCAAGGCTAGACAGTTAGCACATGGCGGAGGTGGATTTCAAACTCTCACCCCAGAAATCCTTGTTTTTAGCAGCTCTAGTCTGACCAGGCGCTCTTGCTGATCCGAACTACAGCAACAGATTAGCCCTTACCTAAAGGCCATCCTGTGCTCAACACTTTAGTTTGCCAAAAGTCTGCCTCCAAAACTCAAGTACGAGTTCTTGGGGGGAGAAGCGATGATCGTGTCTTCTGAATCCCCCGCTATTCCGTGTAGGGAGCAGACCCTGCCAGCAGCATCCAGCAAGGCAGACGCCTCAAGAGTCCAGCTCCCCCTCCCCTGCCCCCCACTGACTATGTGCCGTTGTCACAGGGCCACCCTCCAACATGGTTTCCCAAAGTCCAGGACATGCGCTAACACTGTACCAGGGAGATTTAGGTGGTCCCCGCTAAACATTTTTACTTTAAAAGCTGAAGGTTTATTTGAACATGTACTAGAAACAGCACATAAGCAGCACGTCAATCCTGTGATTTCACAGATATTACTTATGACAAGGTTAAGTTTAAAAAAAAAAAAAAGGAAGGTGTAGAAGCTAGTTGATGTTGGTTTAAAGAAAGTACGAAGTAAACAGTGGGGATGTGGGAATAGCAGAAATCTTGCAGGTGGAACAGAAATCACAGAGCTGGGAGGCCCAGTTCTCAGGCAGACTTAGTCCGTCAGCGCGGCGTCCTTCGTCAACACGTAAGTCTCCCAGCCACTAGGAGCCAGGCTGCCCTGACCCTTCCTGCATTTGCAGGAAGGTTGCATAAGGCATTTGCATTTGCATAAGGTTGGTTACACAGGAACCCGCTGCAGTCTGTAGCCGAGGGAGCACAGAACAAAAGACGAGTGTGCAGAGGAGAAAGCACGCGAGTGTGAACAGCGCTGACAGCCGGGAGCTCCTGTCCTGACCGGGCACCTGGCAGCTGCCAGCCTGTTGAAAGCCAGCTGTCCCGAGGGCCACTGCTCCAGCAGGACCTCGGCGCTGGGCTCTGCTCAGCGCTAGCCAGAGCCCGGGCAAGTCCCCGTGCCGGGTGTGCAGCACAGCCGTGTGAGGGCCACAGGCAGACGGCAGATCCGCAGCCACGAGCCCAGGACTGGTGTCCACAGCAAGCAGCAATTCTTGCCTCGTCGAGGTTCGCTGGTCTTATTTTTCCATTGGTTCCAGCAGTGGCAGACTTGTGCCGTCTTCATTCCGAGCCACGCAGCCTGAGCCGGGGGTGGGCGCAGGCAGGACAGGGGTGAGAGCGCTCAGCCGCAGGAAGGGAAGGAAGTGCCCCTGCAGGGGATTCCGGAGCCAGGCCCAGCCCAGGGCAGTGCTGGAGGCCCTCCCTGCAGGGTGAGTAGCTCAGAGACGATGGCAGGCCGGGGCGCCTCAAGGAGAAGGGCTTGAGGGGTCTCTCACCCTGCCGGGTGACGCCCGCATCGGGGATCTCGCCAGGGCTTATGTTCCCATCTTGGGCACAGGAGCCTTCCTTGCAGCAGCCCCCTTGCCCCACCCACCCCTGCCTGACCCCTGCCATGTAAGTCTCGTCCCCCACGGGCGCCCTGGCTGCCCACACCTTGCGGGGCCCTGGAGCCGCCCCGCTCTCCCCGCTGAACTGCTGCCGCCCACCTGGAAACAGGAAGACACTAAGAGGCGAAGAGGAGAGCTGGACCCCTGCACCTCGCCAGCCACACCCTCTCATCCCACCTGCCAAGGAACGGACGTCCTCATTCCACCGGGGCGCCACACGGGACAGAAACCGGCCACGCGCCCCAGGCCTGGGCTCCCGAACGGACAGGTCAGTCAGTGCCCAGACCTGACTGTGGGGGCTGTCACGCCTCCCCTCGCCCCAGGCCCCTGGCAACGGGGTAAGGGCTGCTCGACGTTCACGCACCAAACCTCACCACAAGCCTTCAAGGTAGGGACTATTGTCACCTCATTTCTCAGATGAGGAAACCGAGGCTGAGAAGGTAAACACCTGACCCAAGATCAGCTAGTGAACACAGAGCCGGAGCTGAACACAGGCACAGGGCTGCCCAACTCTTGAGAAAATCGCACAGGATCCAAGACCATCAGTAGAGTCCCTGGTGTGGCCAGGCCCTCGGCAACACCGGTCCCCTGGTCCCCTGATGCTTCTATTTTAAATTTATTTTTTGAGTCACTGGGTTGCTCTCCGTCCAATGCCTGGGACATCTTCCTGTTGTGAATTCAAGGGCCAATCTGGGGGTGCCTGTGCGGGGCTTGGCCCTGGGGAAGTCCTGGGATGCCCAGAGCCAAGTTCCCGGCCCTGCGTGGGACGGAGAGAGGATGGTGGCCACACCCGGGGCGGGGCCGTCGGGGAGGGGTCACGACGTGAGCAGGGGTTTGCTGTCATCCTACCTGTTAGACCCAGAGCTCCGTGAAGGCAGGAGCCACGTCTGCCGTGAGCATCTTCAGACACCGGCACCCAGGACGGTGAGCAGGAAAGTGACCCCTAAACGCGGTGAACGAATGAACAAGCAAATGATGCGTGACAGCTCTCCATGCTCACCTTGGAAGGCTGTGTCCCCCTGAAAAAGATACGTTGGAGACCCAACCCCCAGGCCCTCAGACGTTCCCCTATTGGGAAATCGGCCACTGCAGATATATTAGTTCAGACGAGGTCATGCTGGAGGATGGGCCCTACTGCAGATGACTGGGTCCTTACAATAAGACAGCCATGTGATGACAGACACAGAGGTAAACATGGCCACATGACGACAGAGACACACAGGGAAACGTGGCCACGTGATGATGGACAGAGGTGGGAGCGACGCAGGTCTCTGACTCCCCTTTTCTACCTAAAAACAGGTCAGACAATTTGCATGAGAAAGGGCCCTCCCCACTCCAGGAAGAGCAGAGCAGCCCATCGTGGGAGACTGGCGTCAAGGCTAGCGTCAATCTGTAAACGAGGCCATCAAGATAACTCTTGTTTTCCAGAAGTTTCCCCTAATACAGCTCCTACTCACTTCCGCCCAACATGCTGCCCAGCCCAGACCCCTTGCCTGGTCGTTTCTTCACTAACTTCTCTGTCTCACAGGCACGTAAGTGTCTGCTCTGGTCACTTTGGGTTTTCATTTTCCTGTGAGGGTTCCCATGTAAATGTAAAATTCTAATAAACTTGTTTTCTTTCCTCTGTCAATCCGTCTTAAGTTCCTTCAATTCTTAGGCCCCACTGGAGACCCTAAGAGAGTAAGGGAGAGATTTTCCTTCCCCTGTAACAGCTTAGCCACGTTTAAGCGCACGGTTCGGTGGCGGTGGCATTAGGGACATTCACACTGCTGTGCCGCCATCACGCCATCTCCAGAACTTTGCCTCTTCCCAACCGAAACTCTGTCCCCACCAAACACCAACTGCCCTCCCACCTCCCCAGCCCCTGGCACCTGCCACCCCACTTCCCATCTCTGTGGATCTGACCACTCCAGGGACCACACACAGGGGACCACACGGCATCGGGCCTTCGTTGTCGGGCCTATTTCCCTCGGCATGGAGTCCTCAGGCTCGTCCAGGTTGAAGTAGGCATCAGAGCTTCCTGCCTTTCTCAGGCTGAATGCTATCTGGCTGCACGAGGGACCACGCTCTGTTTCTCATCCACCCACCGGTGGACATGCGGTCGCTTCCCCTTGCGGCGTTGCGAACTGTGTTGCTCTGACCACGGGATGCACGTCCGTTTGTGTCCCTGCTGTCAATTCTTTCGGACACGTACCCAGAAGCGGAATTGCTGGGTAACGTGGGGATTCTACTTTCAACTTCTGCTAATGATCAGCGACGCTGAGCATCTTTCCATGGGCTTGTCGGCCGTGTGCATCATCTTGGGAGAAACATCTTCGTTTTTGTTTATTTTTGTTGTTGAGTTGTTGTTCTTTAAATAATCTGGACATTAACTCATTAGATACATGATTTGCAAATATTTCCTTTCATTCCGTGGGTTTCCTTTTCACTCTTTTGATAGTGTCTGTTGATGCACAAGAGTTTGTAACTTTGATGTAGTTCAGGGAATTTGGCTTTGAATTTTAAAGCATAATGATTTCAACAAGTAGCGGACCCTGTTCGGGGCCAGCCCCATGTTAGGGTCTAGGGATGCAAAGAAAACCTGCAGCTGTCTGCAGTCTGTGGGGTGGACAGACCCACAAATGACAGCAGCCTCCTCTCAGCCATGGTACCTAACACAAAGCTCTCTATAAAACATATATCCATGCACACACATGCACACACACACACAAAGCTCTCTATAAAACATACATACACACACACATGCATACACGCAGCTCTCTACAAAACATACATCCACGCACACACACGCACGCACACACACAGGAAAAGGTCAGGGCAGCCTCACAGCAGAGGAAACATTTGGGCAGAGCCTGGAAGGAGGACAAGGGAGTCCCAAGTAGATCAGGAAGTGGCGAAGAGAGACATGGCACCGTAATGGAAGGGTTGAAAGACCCTTCCTTTCGACACCCTTCCCCAGCTGAAAGGGTCCTGGGAGAGTCCAGGGCTCCTCAGGTGAAGGGCAGCTTTCTCGGCCCCCCGTGAGACAAGAGGCACAACCGAAGGCCCAACAGGGCTGAAGAGCAGCAAGTGAAGACAGCGGGCTGGGGGCTTATTTCTACCCCGGTCAGCAAACCCGGAAGCTCACCCAGGCCCACCCTGTCCCCCGCCGAGGCCCCACGACCTGCACCTGCAGGCACAGACCACTGTGGGATCCGTGACTGTCCCTCACTCACCCACAACATCTGTGAAGGGGATAATTATCCATTTGTATTCATAAGACTATTGTTCAAAAGATTAATTAAAAGGCAAGAGCATTTTTAACCATCTGTACTAATTTAGGGGAAGAATTTAGAAATATAATTGCATTATCTGTAACTGAAGAATTCAGACAGATCCCTCTCGGAATCAGAATATTAATGTCTCAAAGAGACACAGCAACTTGAGCAAATTATCGCTGCCATTCCTCCTAAATTAGCCGAATTAAATGAGGATGGTTTAAAATGTTTGGTTTGTGTGGGAAATGACAGGCACGCACCAGCAAGGGGAAGACGGGCTGTTACGCCCCGAGTTTGGAGAAACTCACTCCAACCTGCAGGCAGAGGAGCCCCCCCCCGGCCCAGCCCGCAGGTCCTGGGCTGCTGCCCCAGGCTGGGATCCCGCCCCCAGGGGTGGGGGATGGGTGTAATAGTGCAGCCAGGAATGGGGGGGAGTTGGGGGGCTACGGGGTTGGGAGGGAGGTGCTCAGGACACGCAGCTAGAGGCCAGTGACCCAAAACCTCTGTCCCCGCCGGGCTATCGGCAGGTGCCGGCCCTCAAGGTGTTGCCAGCCCAGTCTCATGTTGAAGGACAGAAAATAAAAAACAACCGCACAGTGGAAGGAGGGGCTTAGTTAGGATGGTGCCTGGGGACAGAAGCCCCCAGGACCCCCGTCTGCAGACCCCACGCTGTGCTTCCAGGCCTGGAGTGGTGCTGGGGCAGAGGGACCTGGGTTTGATACCAGGTCAGAGGCTGGCAGGAGCCCCAGGCCACTGACAGGCTGCGGAGAGAGATGTGACGCGCGCCAGGGCCTGGGGGTGAGGATACGGCTTCTTCTTGCCAAGCTCCTCCTGCTCCGAGAGCCTCCCGGGTCTTCACCCCAGGACTCAGGGCTGCCTTGCGTGTCCTAATCCACTCTGGGGCACACACAGCCAGGTCGGCCGCTCAACAAAGGATGGAAGGTAGTGTGATTTAAACACACATCCATGTACGTACACACAGGCACACGTGCTCAGGCACATGCATGTGTGTACACACGTGTTCATGCATGCACACCCATGAACACATACACACACATGAGCACACACAGAGGCGTTGAAGAGAGGGTTCAAATCCTGGCGCCTACGTGTACTAGCCGTGGAACTTGGGGCAAGTCTCCAAAGCTTTTCCTAGCCTCAGAGTCCCCGTCCACAAAGTGTGGGAAATACGCCTGCCCTGAGGGTTGGGGTGACCAAGTAAGGATTCTGAGCACAGCACGGCTGACAGGCAGTTCTCTCTCCCCACGCCCCGCTGTCCTGCACCACTGCAGGGATGTGCACCCGCCCCGCCCCACCCCGCGAGGGCGACCAGGGCCGCTGTCTGCCAAGTGTCTGAGTATCAAGCTGTTTCCCTAAAGGACTAAGGAGAAGGGAGGAGCCCAGCTGCGGGCACGGACAGCACGCACCGTCCTGACGCCGCAAAGGTGAGCTCTGCTCTGGGAGCTCTACCTGAATCCTCCAGGTGAACGTGGCTGTGCCTCCTGGCGCACAGAATGACAGACTCCACAGCCTCCTCCCCACACAACCACGGCGTGGAGTATGACCGAGTCCTTCCTGGGCATAAGCCATCTCCCACACTTGTGCCTTACAGAGTGAACATGCAGTTTTGATCAAACAGAATCAACATGCACACATGTACTGAGCATCTACTGAATACAAGGCCCAGTCCTGGGCAGCTGGGGGAAAGCCTAGCTCACACGCAGCCCGACCCCAGGAGTGAAGAGGTCGAGGGGAGAAGAGGCAGGAAAGCTGAACACAAGCATGTTGCAGGAAAGAGCGTGGATGCCTCGACCATCAGCAGCAGAGAAATTCGGGGGTCGAGGGAGCAAGGGTGAGCCAATCGAGTCTGGTGATGCCAGGCCACAGTCCTGGGTCCCTTCCTGTGTCACACTGGGAGAACACGAATGAGGCCCAGCATTTGGGAGCCTGCAGACACTGACCAGGACAAAGAGTGAGGCGGCCAGGCCGCCATTCCCAGGCATGCTGGGCTGGCCAGGAGGCGGGGAGAGTGGACCCCTCTTTAAAGCAAAACCCTCGAGTTCCAGAGAGGCAAGCTGAGGCCAGAGGAGGCAAGATGCTCAAGGTCATGTGCCCCAAACAGGCTCTTCCCGTCCCCTCAAGTTTTAAGCTGACCTTGGGGACAGAAATTCCCCGATTCCTCCCCCAAGGGCCTGACCTTGCTGGCGGTAAGTTCTTCCTCCACCCACCCAGAACTCAGCTGGGGTTTTTCACTGGGGGGGGCTCCTCCACAGGGCCAGGGCTGACTGAGCTCCAGGGGGGTCCCCAGCACTCAGCCAGTGGTGCCTGCCCCTCCTCTCACACCACATAATCCTTTTGAATAAAAAAACCCAGATTTGTGCTTTGTCGGCAGCAGTTGCCAACCTTTCTCAGGGCGGGGCGGGGGGCGGGGGGGGGGTGGTCTCTGGGGAAAATGCCAGACAAGGAGGTGGCGCCCGCTGCACAGAGGATGGTGAGAGAACATTCCAGGCACAGGAGTCGGGCCACTGGGCGTGAACTGCAACAGGAGGCAGCAGGAGGGAAGCACAGGTGTGAGGGGAGAGAGATGGGAGACAGGTGTGCGGAAGCCGTGGATGGGAGGACCCAGGCAGGGGTGCGGAGGGTTCGGCTGGCAGCACCCAGGGCGGCAGGCAGGGGCTGGCAGGGCAGTCCTGGTTGGGGGGCGAGCCTGGACGGGGGTGGCAGTGGCCGTGGAGAGACGAACTCAGGAATCACTTTGACGCAGAGACCACAGGGGGAAGAAAGAGGAGGAGGAATGAACAATGACTCCGCGTTCTTGAAATGACAAACCGAAAATGGAAAAACTGTCAGAGGAAGAAGTGATGCGACATCTGTCACAGACAGGGCACACAGAGCTGCGCTACTGTGACAAAAATAAAAACAAAATTCCGTTGCTTTACGTATTAGTCAATCATTGCTGCAATGATGCTGTCGAACGAGCCACTCCAAGACTCAGCAGTTCGTGACCGCAGCCACCGACTGCTCTCGGTTGCAGGTCTGTGCCTCTGCCAGGGCTTCCACACTCTGGAATGGCAGCCACCACGACACGTTCCTCGAGTGGCCACAGGACTACCCGAGGGCTCGCCACGCCTCAGGGGCATGTTTAAGGCCTCTACTTGTGCCATGTCTGGTAAAATTCCCGAGTCACACAGCTAGGCCTGACATCGACTGGTCTGGGGAACACGTTCCACGAACTTCAGTGTATTGGAAGGTCGCACGGCGGAGGGACGGGCTGGAAGTGGGGTGCTGAGAAGAGCAGCGGAAGCAAGGACAGGCACGGGGAAGGAGCAGACAGGGAGGTCCTCGGCCCGGGGAGGAGGGGAAGGGCCCAGCCTGCGAAAGGTGTTGGGGGTCAGATGCAAGGAGGACAGAGGGCTGCCCTGTCGACGTGGTGGCGGGTGGGTGGCCAGGCGACCCAGGTACGTGGAGGGAAAGGCAGCCGGCCGCTCTCCTGAGGACTCCTGGGCAGAGGGGAGCAGAGAAGTGGGCAGCGTCAGCAGGGCTGGGAGGCGGGAGGAGCACCTCAAGGAGCAGCGGTAGCTGAGGACGCGGAGACGGAAGAAGGTCGCCAAAGCAAAGAGCTCGAGTGGACGAGGACAAAGCCAGGACAGGCTGCAGCCCGGCAGGGCTGGCCTTGCGAGGGGCCCAGCATCCACCCCACACCCACCCACCCAGCCCTGCGTGGGGTTCAGTCCTGGGTCAAGGCATCAAATACCCATGGGAGCAAGTTATCCAGAAGAGGAAACGGCACCATCACCACCTGGAAGCCCTTTAGTAATAAATTTTTCCAGGGGACCCGTCGCTTTGCGGAGGTGAGAGAACAGAACCGACGGAGCGTGGATGGGGTCATCTGTGCCAACTGGCGTCATCCCCATTGCCCCTACCATCTCCCCAGTTGCCCAGACCCCATGGGGCTCCAGGCTAGATGTGGCTCCGAGAGGCACCAACACCTGGCGCGGGGCTGAGGGAGAAGGGGCAGCGTATCCTCCGGTGCCCACCGTGGTCCGGGGGTTTCCAGTTCTCCTGAGAGTTATTCTCTCACTCGTGCTGAGAGCAGCCGAGGACACCTGTGGGGCGTCCCCGGCCTCTCCGCACCGCTGGGCTCCCTAAAATTGGCCTTCACGGCCCCCCTTCCACTCTGCGTGAGCCTCGAATTGCTGGGATTAATCCATGCCTCTGTCTCTCTGCCAGCACCTTCATCTCGCATTCCCGGCCTCTAGAACTGGGAGACACAAGTGTTTGCTGTCACCACTCAGCCTGTGGTGACCTGCTGCAGCAGCCTGAAGTGACTGAGACGAGAATTCATCGCTGCAGAATGGCAGTTTCCGCCAGCCCCGAGGCCAAGCAGCCAAGACTCCCTTGCCCACATCCCTGCAGCTGTCTGCGGCCACACGACCGGATTCCACCAACGCACTGAGCAGAGCCACGTGTGCCACACCCAGGCCACGTCCCCAAGCTCTCCCCTTCTTCTTCCCTCTGCCCCTGGCTGAGATTTAGAAATAATGGCCGGAGCTGGGGCAGCCACACTGGACTCAGAGAAAAGCCACCTGTCAGGCATGGCAGACAGCAACACAGGAGACTGTCCCCTCCACGGCGTGCAGCTCCATGTGGCCCTGGACGGTTGCACTGGGACTGTTACGTGTGAGAGGAATAAGCATCCACATTTCCGGCACTGGGACACCCCCCCTTGGTCATGGCGGCTGGGCCTGTATTTTATAGCAACTCATGCGGAGAAGTTCCCTCCACTCTGACGGCTCAGTGCTGAGAAGCTCTGTACGGAACAGAAACTCCAGTCACTGCAGCTCTGATTTTTGTTTAATCCATTGTCCTTTGGCAGTGCTGTTGTGAATTTCTATTTCGGGAGGAAAAATAGCGCACGTCACCTACACCTAACAGAAGTTTCTACCACCACGTTAGAGTGCATTAGTGAAGGCAATGCCGACCGTTACAGTCGAACAAACCCAAGCATCATATAACGGCTTGACACAATAGCACTTTGGGTTCTGCTCAGATAAAGTCCAAACGGGTCTTCCTGGCCAGTACACAGCTCCCCTGCAAGCTCTGGGGCCACTTCCTAGGCAAGGGAGTCCCTTACGGGGTCAGCCCCACCCACTCACTGGATGGGGAAGGCAGAGAACGAAGGTTGTTGAGGTGAGGCCTGTGGGTGAACGTCACTGCTGCCCACATTCCTTTATCCGTAACTCAAGCATGTGGCCCTACCTAGATAGGACAGAGGCTGGGAAACATGGTCCCTGCCTGAAAAGCCGACTCCCAGTAGCACCTCCATAGTTCGGAAGGAGAGTATAGGTCTTTGACAGACAGCTGGCTAGGGTCCCACGGCAGTTCCCACAGTTGATCACATATATGTGTAAAAGTAAAGGAGTGTTTACTGGCGTGGGCATCAAATACCACCCATGCCCCGTTGTCTGCACCGGGAGACAAAGGCAGAGACGGAGGCGGACCGAGCACAGCTCTATTCAGCAGGAAGAAGAGCGGCTCTTCCTTCCGCAGAAGACGCACCAGCCCAGACCTGCGGCTCCTCCTGGGGAAGGAGGGAGCGAGGTCCCTCACCGAGCGCCCAGCGGGTTCATGTGAGGAGGGAGATGTCACGCTGGCCACCACACGATGGCATTTTCAAGCCAGAGGGGTTCTCAGTTCACATAATTTCTATATCCACACCCACCTCCATCTGGTCCAAAGGGATTAAACTCAATTTACAAACGTAACCCGGACACGAACTAGGAGGCCATGTGGTCCCATCTCGATGAGAGTTGCACGCGAAGACGTCGTGCGCAGAGTGCAAAGGGCCACCAGGCTGGCCCGGATCCCTCGAGGAAAATGGTCGTGGATCCAACACCCAATCCAAGGCTACTCTTCTGTCCCCCCCTCCCTAGTTCCCGCCCCGCTGTCTCTGTCGCAGAGCCTCTGGCAAAGTCAAGAACCCCTCCCCCCGCCCCCGCCGACTGTCCTGCTCATCTTTTCATCTCTCCTTCCTCCTCCTCCTCCTCCTATCTTTATCACTGAGCTTGACTGGCCTCTGGCTGCTTTTTCTTAATGGACTTTATTTTTTTAGAGCAGTTTTGGGCTCACAATACAGTTGAACAGAAGGTACACAGAGTCCCCATACCCGCCTGTCCCCGCATGCATAGCCCCCCGACTCTGCCTCACCCCCAGGGTGGCACGGCTGTTACGCTGACGCCCCAACGGGGACACAACACGATTGCGCCGTGTCCACAGTCTAACTAGGGTTCTCTCTTGGCGTTGTGCATTCAGTGGATCCAGACAAATGTTCAATGACAGGTATTCACCATTACAGTGTCACGCAGAACAGTGTCACTTGCCTAAAATCCTCGGTGCTCTGCCCACTTATCCCTCCCACGCCCCAATGGCTGGCAACCACCTATCTTTCTACCTTTTCCAGGAGGCCACAGCATTGGAATCACGCAGAGCATACGTGGCCTTTTGGGATTAGCTTCTTTCACTTAGTAACATCCATTCAAGGTTTCTCCGTGATACTTTTTGAAGATTGATAACTCGTTTATTTTTAGCACTAATATTCCATTGTCTGGATGTGCCAAAGCGTGTTTATCCGCTCGCCTGAAGGATGTCACGGCTGCTCCACGCCACAGCAGTCACGGATAACGCTGCAATCGAGGCTGGATTGATTTCCAGTCCTGTCTGCTTTAGCCATTCTTTGGATCCCACGCTAAGCCCAGGCACGGCCGTAACAACGACAGACCCCTGAGCAGCCAACGGAGGGACTGAGCGAGTAGGTCAAGGCAGAATCCCCCATGGTGGGTGGATGGGAAAGCTGCGGACCCTTCCCAGGTAGCGAATGTCATCCTGTCACCTGGGGATCCGTCAGTCACAAGTAGATGCAGAGACGGGCCCGTAACAGAAAGGCAGGACGGAAGTTAGGAGGAATCCAGACCCTGAGGTGTGTGGCAAACTCCTCCCCACCTGCTAGGGAGGGGCCTACAGCAGCCTCAGATGTGCAGACGGACACAAAGCGTCATTCTTACTATTAATACTTCCATTCACTGAGCGTCTGCCGTGGACCAGACACGCCAAGGGCCGCATTCGTGGCCCTGCTCACTCCTCCACCCACCTCCTGCGCAGAGCAGAGCAGAGCGCGGGAAGCAGCAAAAGCAGCCTGAGCTCACAGCGGGCAAAGGGCCAGGCCAGGGCGCAGACGCAGACCCACACCCACTGGCTGCCAAGGCTTGCATTTCATTCTTCTAAGACCGGAAGGGAAACAAATCCACAAGGAGCTGGTGGGGTGGAATCCCCATTCTCTGCTGAGGACCGGGTCGAAGGGCTGTCTTCACAGCCGCCACTGCAAATGCCACCAAGACACAGAGCTCACACCTCCAGCGAGCACAGACCAAGCTCCCTGGAGTCCGGGCCGTGGTAGCTGCCCCGTCGTACGGAGGAGACGGCACAGGGGATGCTCCAGACTCAAACTCATCAGGAACACCGAGCGTGGGACGTGGCTTCTCTGTCAGCGTGGCCATGCCCTGACCTCACGTCGGTGCCACGGCTCAGATTTGGGGCCGAGAATTCCCCTCCACATCCCCCCCCAGCCCCCGGGGATTGCAGGAATCGTTTCTCCCTTTCTGAAAGTGATGCCATTTGGGGGAAGACGCCGTCGTCCTCAGGAGCGCCGTGAACGCCGGGGCTAAGATTAACACCGGGATGACACAGTCGAGAGATGTGCGCTTTTCAGGGGCTTAATCAGACCCTGCGTGTTGCCTATTGATTTCTGCTTTCCTCGGCCGGTCGGAGGAGGGCGGCTGTGACATTTCTGCCAGTTCTCATCCCAAGTGAGAAGAGGAACAGCCTGTGTTTGCTGAAATTAAACCCAGACCACGCGGATGGGAGGAGGAGGCTGGGAGCGGGTGGAAGACGGTGTGTGGGCGGGGACGGGGCGTGGGGCAGGGGACGAGGGGAGTAAGGGAAACGCCATCTCAGGGAGGGGCTTGTTGGGAGACAGGGGAGCCACCATCGAATGAGGTTCTAAAAACTGAGCGAAGCCCCTCTGGCATAGAGCCCAAGTCCTGAAGACAGACCTGACACCTTTGAGAAACCCGAGGGGGACACGGCCGCACCTGCGGTTCCACAGAGCAGCTCCTGGGCCTCAGGCTCCCAGACCCTTCCCTCCTCCGGGCCTATTCGAACCCCACGGCACCCCCAGCATCCCCTGTAGGCCTTGGACCAAGCCCACCTCCCCCTGGACATTATCCTTGACTTTGACCTTGCTTCTGCCCCAGGCCCGACTCGGGTTTCCTGGTAGCCTCTACAGAACAGCCTCCACATTGCCAGAAAGGGACGCCCTCGTCAGATGCCCTGTGGGCCTGTGGCTCCTCCTGAGCTCATCTGGACCGGCCCTGGGTGCCCCAAGCCCCCTCGCCAGCCCTGCTTCCTACACGTCTAGGAAAACAGGCCGTGCTCGCCGCAAACCACGACAGCCCCTTCAAGCCATCAGAATCACTGCATGTCGAGGGAAAAGGGAAGGAAAAAAAGGCAATTTACAATTGCAAATTGGAACTCCTCTCTCCGAGAGGGCAATAATCTAGCTCAGGAGACAGATGGTGAGGAAGTGTTCCAGGAACGTGTTATCACACATCGCTGCGCAGCAGAGAAGGCTCCAGGAAGGACCCAGCGCCTGCCACTCCAACCTCAAGGGCCCCAGGAGGGACGCAAGGACCAGGGCTGCCCTGTCCACCTTGCCAGCGTCATCTCTGACCATCCCTCTGCCCTCAACTCCCACCACTGCACAGGGGCGAGAACCAGGACCTTCCGGGCACAGAGGCCTCAGAGTCAGAACGTGAATTTACACGCGGTGCAGCGGTTTGCGGACAGGGGTGGGGACAGTGCCCAGATGCTCCCTCTCTGCTGCTTTGTGAATGAAGGACGCGGAGGACGGCATGTCCAGGAGGGGAGCTGGAACTCCCTCCGATCTGGACCACAGCTCAGAGCCTGGCTCGGGGTGGGGGACGCGTGGGAGGGACAGAGAGAGGAACACAGACAGAGACCGCCCTGCTTCGTGCAAATGAGAACAGGTGTGTGGGAACCTGGTGCATCTGTCGCAGGCTCCCGTCCTTGATTCCCCAGAGCCGTGGCAAGGCCTCCCTCCCTCCTTCCCTCCTGAATGCTGCGCTTTTCAGGAAGAGAAAAGGACATTGCTCCACAGACGGGGAAGCGCCGAACAAACGCATTTTTTCAAAATGCTGGCACCGAAATCCCTCCTTCCAAAGCTCACTCATTACGTGCTGACTTGAGGGCTGTCCACGCAGAGGCCAGTGGCCATAGCAAAGCAAATCCGGGGCAGGCCCTGGGAGGGAGGCGACAGTTCCGTGACCAGGCCCCAAGGTGCTGGGACATAGCAGGACACAGCACTCTGGGTCCACGGCGGGGACAGGGGTGGCCAGGTGAGCGGAGAACAGGGAGACGGCCAGGCGGACCCCAAAGCCAGGGCCAGGCCGGTCACCGGGAAGTGCGGAGGGAAAGGATGTTCCCTGCAGACAGCACAAGGGGAGAAACCACTCCACGGACGGCCAGGGGTCTCGGTCCAGCCAGACTGAGGGGACTCCAGAAAGCTCTGTGGCTGAGTCCTCAACACAGCTTGGAAATCTTCAATAAGATGCTAACAGAAAGTGTCAATGAGCAATAAAAATTAAAATACACACATATGGATGCAGCGTCGGGGGCAACATCAAGCTGGCTGGGACACCGGGCTCCGAGCCAGGCCCAGCCCTTTCCTGCTTTGCTTCCAGCCACCGTTTGAGCACTTGTGTCCCAGCCTAAGATCCGGAAAGTTTTCAGGACCCAATGCCCCTCTGTGACACGTTCAATATTTGTAGCATAAATCTAATAAATTTCAGTTTTTTGGCTTTAAAAAAAAAATTTAATGCATCACCTATTTCTCCGTAAGGGAAAAGAAAGTGATAATGCTAAAATATGGAAATTTTAAAACCCCTAAAGATCCTTTGAGGTGCACTGGAGGAGCCGGCCGTGCCCGGCCACACCTGGACTTGGCTCCGTGGGGCACGCCTTGGAGAGGGAAGGCGAGTCCCAAGCTGCCCGCAGCTCTGGGCAGCTTCCCCGGACCTTCTCTCCTCAGTAGCTGCCCTCGTGTCCGGGGCTGGCTGGGAGACAGACCCCAACCGTCCCCAGCCGGGCCCCAGAGGCTCTGGCACTGTGGGCAGAGAGGAGTCCACCTTGCCCTGGAGCCTTCTCTCCCAGGGTACAGGGACCTCAGCTGGACCCCCAGTGGCTGCCTCAGGGCCCTAGAGGGGGTCACCGGGCAGCAGGGACCCGTCACATCTTGTCACCATACCGACAGGGCTGGCGTCGGGATAGCACTGTGTCTGAAGTGTCATCCTGAGCAAGTGGGACTCACGTGTTCGTTCTCTCGCGTATTCCTTTGTGAAGTGTGAAATTAATTCCATAAATATTTACAGAGATATTTACAGAGTTCGTCAAAGGGAAAAAACGAAGGCGTTAGCGAGTCCCGTTTGAGCGCTTAACCCTGAGAAGTCCCCTGGTCTCCGTCCGTTCCCTGGCGCTGCCGTAGCAAAGTGCTGCCGGCCCGGCAGCTTGGACAACAGGCCTTTGTTCTCTCCGGGTCCTGGAGGCAGCAGCCCGAGAGCGCGGCGTCGGCGGCGCAGGTTCCTTCCGAGGTGTCCCTCCCTGGCTCACAGACAGTGTCCTTGTCCACACGGCCTCCTCCCCACGCACAGGTTTCTGTACAAATCTCCCCTCCTTAGAGGGACGCCAGTGGCTGGATCAGGGCCCACCTTAGTGAGCTTGTTTTAGCTTAATCACCTCTGGAAAGACCCTCTCTCCAATTAAGGTCACATTCACAGGGACAGAGGGTTAAGACTTCAGCACATGAATCTGGGAGGACACAATTCAGCCCATAATAATCTCCGAGCTTTGATCTCCTCGTTTAGAACAAACCCAGCGGTGATAACACCTGCCCCACCCTCTCAGAGCAGATCTACCAGACTGGGGCGGTGCCGACGGAGCCACCGGCTTCCTCCCCAGGTACGAAAGCAGGAGAGACAGGGACTCACACGTCCCGGTGGTTCTCAGGAAACCAGAGCTCGCAGGTGGAGAGGACATTAGCACACAGTCCACCAGCAGAGAAAATCTTTTCAGAAAAGCCGGGGTTCCTCAAAGAGACGCAAGCACGTGGTCAGTACTGTCTGGCCACAGCAACCCACTTCCCCCGATAATCACACCGCCTGCCTGGCCCAGGCCCCTATACGCCAAGACCAGCTCTTCAGGAGCAATAAAAAAAATAAAAAGAAAAAGAGGCAGTCCCTCGGTGGGAGGGCCTTTGGCATTTCGTCTGAATTCCATAATTAATAATTTATATGGAGACTTTACCAGAGCCCAGCGCTTCTCAATAAATGTTCCACGAGAACATACGCAAATATTTCAACATCAATATCTCTCTGGTGGTTTGGGCTGACGGCCCAAATCAGATTTGAGTTGCTGCATTGTTTATTTACGAAAAATATCATAATCTTACTTTTATTTGCATTTTCGCGAGCATTCGTGGGGTGATGAATTTGGGAGGCATGAGCAGCAGAGGCAGCTGCTTCTGTTGGATCCAGAAGGGAAGGGGGATTGTGGATTTTGGAGCAGGAAGTGAGTAGGGAGGCTCAGCTGTCTGCTCACTTTTTGCCGCAAAACAGCAATTAGGAGAGGGACAAGGAGGGAAGACGCCACCTGGTTTCTGGGATGTAGAAGCAGCGCGCGGCCGTGTGTCCTGGGCTGAGCACGGTGGGGTTGGGGGGTCCCCAGGATCCCATATGAGGGGCCTGAGGGGTCCAGAGCGTGGGCTTGGGGACGGGGCCTGGCTCGAACCCTCCTCCTGGCTGCACTATTTGGCCTCTCGGAGGCTTTGTTGTCCTCGTTTGTAAAATGAGAAGGCAGGAACCTGCCTATTAGGGCTGTCCTGAAAATTCAGTGTGGTGATGTGACCCCACGGCCAGGGCATCGTCACTCACACCTGACAATGCTTGTGGAATGGACAAGATGGAAGGAGCACGCTGCTACGGAGAATGGTTGTTTGGTTTTTTGTCTGTTTGAGGCAGGGTCTTGCTCCGTGAGGCAGGCTGGAGTGCCGTGGTGCAATCATAGCTCACAGCAACCTCAAACTCCTGGGCTCAAGGGATCCTCCTGCCTCAGCCTCCTAAGAAGCTAGGACTACAGGCGTGCACCAGCTAATTTTTCTATTTTGTTGTAGAGAAGGGGTCTCGTCCTTGCTCAGGCTGGTCTTGAACTCCTGACCTCAAGCAATCCTCCCACCTCGGCCTTCCGGAGTGCTAGGGTTACAGGCATGAGCCATCATGCCTGGCAGAGAACAGTTATTTTCTACATTACTGTTTCCATGGTGCCAGGGAGGGGTGGCCCCGATTCAGCTGCAGCGTCCAGGGGTGCAGCCCCCACCCACACTCGCTGTCCTGGGGTTCACATGTCCTCAGCTTTAATGTCTCTTACCATTTCCTCTTTCTGCTTTGTGAATTCATCTCTTTGCAGCATGGAATCACCCGCGTGTGCTCAGCAGATGCCTGAAGACCTCAGTCACACCCACTGTCCCTCTGTGGGCTCCTCAGGGAGCCGGCCCTCTGCAAGTCTGGGGGGACTGGAGGAGACCCCAGACTCCAGCTTCTCCACCCTTTTCACCCCAGCCAGATGGACAGAAAGAAACTCAGATTTCGAAGTACCACCAAATCAGCAGACTTAACGATTTGTTTTCCTCCAGTATCACCTGGCCTGAACACAACGCAGCTTGAAACCCAAACCCAGGCGTTGGCACAGACAGAGGAAGCTCTAGGGGAAGCCCTCTAATTCCGGCTCGAGGAGCATGAAAGTGGTCTCCTAGTGCTCAGAGGAAATGTGGAAAGTCCACTTCTTTTCTCTTCTCTGTTTTCTCACGCCCTGGCCCCCAAGAAATCCTGCGCAACATTGGCAGAGACACGAACAGGGACCCACACGAGCCGAAACCCTGAAGGAAGGCAAACCTTGTCTCCAGCTGGTGGATCTGTGATCCCCAAGGGCAGGGCAAACCCCGCTGCTCTCTTTCCTCATTCTGTTCTCCACCACCTGGCACCAGATGAGGGCACGGTCACAGAAGTACGGGTCAGAGCAGCGTAACTGGAGCCCTAGGTTTCTGGCCAAAGGACCAAAATGAACCAAAGAGTATCGAGAAGAGTGCAGAGATGGAAAAGCTCGGGAAAGCAACCCCATAAAATTAGTTGTAACCTCCTGTCTCATCCTCCACGCTGCTCATAACACGAACTGATCCCAGGAAGTACACCAAAGACTGCAAGACCTGAACCACCTGAACTGAACTGGCCACTACTAGATGGCTCACGTGTGGGACACATCTGAATAGTGCTCCAAAGCCTCTGAAAACTGACCTGTCATTGGAACCACAACCCACAGAAGGTGAGTTGCAACATGAGGCTTGAACTCCAGCAGGTTTGTTGCTTGCTTAAACAAATACGTCACATTTTCCAAAGGATTTAAACAAAGCCCAGAGTCTCGGCATGTTCAAAATGTCCAGGGAATAATCTAAAATTATGTAGCATACAAAGAATCAGAAAATCTCAACTCGCATAAAAAAAGACAAACATTGCCAATGAAAAAATGACATGGATTTCAGGGTTATCTGATGAAGACGTTAATGCGGCTCTTACAAAAGTGCTCTAACAGGCGACTGCAGACACACAGAAGATATAAAGAACAACCGAATGGGAGTTTCAGAACTGGAAAAGACAATAACTGAAATTTTTTTTTAAACTCACTGCATTGACTCAAAGTAGATCAGAAATAATAGAAGAGTCAGTGAACTCGAAGCCAGATCAATAGAAATTGTCAAATCTTAACAGAGAGAATAATTATTGGAAAATAAAGAGATTCAGGAACCTCTAGGATGATAAAGGGGAAATGAGTTCTGACACTCACGTCACCAGAGTCCCAGAAGAAGAGAAGTAAGACTGCAACGCTAGGCGGGGCGCGGAAACTGGTGACTGCACTCCGCCTGTAGTCCCCGCGCTTTGGGAGGCTGAGGCAGGAGGATCGCTCCATGTCAGGAGTTCAGGGAAGCCTGGGTGAGTCTCTGTCTCTACACAAAATTTAAAAATGCAAGAGCATGCACCTGTGGTCCTGGCTACTTGGGAGGCTGAGGCAGGAGGATTGTTTGAGCCCAGGAGTTGGAGGCTGCAGAGAGCTGTGACTGCACCACTGCGCTCTCAGCCTGGGCAACAGAGAAAGACCCTGTTTCAAAAAAAAGAGTACAGTGCTGAAGCAATGAAGCAAAAGTTGAAGAAACAATGGCTGAGAAGCTTCCCAAATTTGGTGACAGACAGACCTACAGATGAAAGAACCCGAGAACCCCACAAAGACGACAAACCCCAAGAAAAGGCAGCCCTCCCTGGTCTGCGTGGCCCCTCTGGCACTTACAAGATGGGCAGTGACAAGGACGCAACACATCACTCCTGCAACACAGCCAGACGTAGAGGCAGCAGAGACAGGGCCGCGAATGGGCCCAAAAGGCCACACCTACGAAGTCACTTAGGCCTTTTCTTCCTTTACTGCAATTCTCTCCAGACCTATCAGTTAAATTCTGCGTGTCCAGAGTTGCAGTCCAGCCTCGAGGAGACGACGGAACCTCCAGGCCGGCTGTGGGCAGAGCAGGCCGAGGCGGGCACAGCAGAGGGTGGGGAGGATGAAGCAGCCAAGAGGTGTTTTCCCTTCGGCCCCCTCGCCCCAGGCCACCTCCTCTCGGGTGCTTCTCTTGGCACATAGGGACTTCCCCTGCCCCGGCACAGGCCCCGCTGCTGCATCCCACGTTCCTCGCGCCTTTGGCCACACGCGCACCCACACCCACACTCATTTCTGCCCCGGGACTTGCAGGAGGGTGATGCGGCTGCCCACATCCAACAGAACGACCAACACCGGCGCTCCCTCCACCCAGAAGTGCCCAGCACATGTGGATGAGTGTATAGGGCCTTGGGCTCCCCTCAGAGCCAGAGAGGCCTTAACCCCACCCTGACCCTTAGGTTGGGGGAGCTCGGCGAATCGGGAGGCACTGAGAAGCGTCCCTGTGCCAATATGCGGGACACAGTGACTTTCAGGTCCCACCAGCATGGTAGCTGCCTGTGGCTCAACTGTCCTGTCCTTGGCCCTCTGACATCTCCGCATCAGCTCTGGGAAATGCCTGACCCTTTCTCCTCCTGCCTGGAATGAACTTCTAATGTTTCCAGTCCCACCCGAAGTCCTGTATCAGCTGCGGGGACCCCAGCACCTCTGCTCCTCCCACCTGGAGGAGAAAGCAGAAACAAAATGCACCATTGAGGCTTTCTGTTTTAACCCCACCTCCCACCTTGCAGCCTTCACCCACCTTCCCAATCCTGCCCTACTGACGGACAACAAAGCAGGGGACCACGCCCCACCCAGAGAACCACAGATTTGACCCACACATCTGCCACAATTCCCAGAATGTTCCCCAGTACGTGAAGCAGCCAAGAGGACCCTCACCTCTCCCTCCGCAGGTGACGTCACTGACGGAGTCCCAACCTCATCGCCGAAACTGCTGAGTCAGAAACTGCTGGGTTTGAGCAGCTAACCTATTTGCAAACTAACGAGTCAGTTTGCCACAGTTTTAGGTACATATTTGGGCAGAAAAACACAAGACCCCTGGGCTACAGAAACAGAAAACGTATTCCTCACAGCAAAAATAGCCTCCAGCCAGCATCATGACATCAGTTCTCCCAGCCCCAATTCCCACAGGCGATGCAGCCAGAGCAAACTGTACCTGCACACATAGAGAGTTGCACCAGAGAGGAGCCCCAAATTGTGCTTATGTAACAGGGTGGCTGGTGTATCTGCCCTTATCCCCTCCCAGAGACCTTATCTTGGATCTGGAATGTAAACAGATCTTTGTCAAGCACAGAGAGGGAGACCTCCAAGCTTATTCTCCTGGAATGTAAGCATCCGCCCCTGGAGGGAGACACCTTAGCTGTTCTGCCACTTCCAGCGCCCTGCACTTGGAGACCCCGACTGCCTCGTAGAACCGTGAAATGCGCGTGGAAGATTGTCTCCCAACAGTTGACAGATTGAAGGCTTCCTTTGCAGGGATCTGTTTCCAGCTCTCAGGAGAAGTGGAAGGAGCAGAGGGAGGTCTGTTGTCCCTGGGAAAGGGTCCTGCAGAAGCTGAGTCATCTAGTGACAACAGCGGGGACAGGTGGCAACCGCTAGGGGGACCTCAGAGTGGAACGACCCAGCTGGCAATGCACAGGCTCCTGGACCAGGGCAGTTACCAGTCCCCCTTCTTGCAGGGGGGGCACCAGAGCCTGCATGGGGGAAGCCCAGCATGGCCTCACCCCTGCGGCAGGAGAGAGTGGTTCCTGCACCTGGCATTGCCCACGGTGCCACACCACACTGGCCCACTCTCCAGGTGAGTTGGGGCTACAGAGCCTGAGGACTGTCTGGGCCACTTGGCTAACAAGTCACCTCTGCCTCCTGGGACAGACGTCCTTGAGGACAGTCTCCACACTTCCCTGCAAGAGCGAGGCTCCGAGAGTGTGGCAGCCAGGGTTCAAATCCCAGCTCTGTCTCTTGCCAGCTGTGTGGCCCTGGGCAAGTTCGCAGCCTCTCTGTGTGGGTCAAGGGGGAGTGGCAGTGCCCACACGGCAGGCTGTCGAGTGCCAACGGAGCCCGTGAAGCACCTGGGACAGTGCTGGGCACGTGGGAACAGCGAGTGGCTGCTGAGAACCACCGGCGCAGACTCGGCTCCTCAGCCCCGGCCGTGCCGCCCAAATCCAAGCCGGCTCTCCGCGCCGACGGCACCCCCAACAGCCACGCCCCTTCCGGCGCGCCTCCCCTCCCCCGAGAAGCAGACTCAGCTGTTTCAGTTTTCGAGGCCGCACAAACGGGGGGACTTAAACAACAGGAACGTGTGCGCTCACCGTTCTGGAGGCCGGAAGTCTGCCGTCAGGGCACCTACAGGGCGGTTACTCCTGGAGGCTTCGCGGGAGCCGCTGTGCCAGGCTTTCCGGTAGCTTCCGGCGCTGCCCACCGACCACGGCACCGTGCGGCCCATAGACGCATCACCTGACCTCTCCTTCCCCTTCACGTGGTGTGTGTGTGCGCATGTGCGTGTGCGTGTGCACGCGAGTGCGTGCATGCGTGCGTGTGTTCCGCTTTGTACAAGGACCCCAGTCATGTTGGATCGGGGTTCACCCCAATGACCTGGTCCTAACTGATTACATCTGCAGCAACCCTATTTCCAAGTAAGGCCACATTCTGAGGGGCTGAGTAAGACCCCAACATAGGAATTTGGGGGGATGCAATTCACCCCGTAGCCCAGCCCCTCGGGTTAACAGGTGCTAAAGCCTTTCTCACCCAGGAGCTTGTGAGGAGGGGCTTCGCGTCACAAAGGGGCTCTGATGGTGGGGCAGTCGCGCGGAGCCCCGGCAGGGCCACAACCGGGCTGCCGGTGTCCTGTGGCCCTTCGGACACCCTGTGTGTTTATTTCTCTCCCCCTGTCTGCGGGGTGGTGGAGACTGATCTTTGCACAGCTGTTTAGGACAGAGACGGCTCTTCCTAACTACAGGTTTTAGGGGAGGAAGTCAAACAGAGGAGGACGCGGGAGGCAGCTGTGGCGGTGCTATCCAGGCAGACCAGACACACCACAGACAAGGCCTGGGTGAGTCCCCACCACCAGCATCCCGCCTGGTAGCCGCGGGCGCCACCAGCTTCCACACAGCTGCCGAGGAGGAGCGGGGAAGCAGCTAAGGTCCCACATTGTCGTGGCTCTAACTTGCCCCACCAAGGAAAAAAAAGCCACCCAGTGATTGCCCCTAATTGTCCTCTGGGTCCCGGTCATCGCCCACTGTGCTGGGGACGGCATCAGAGGGCCGCCCAGGGCCCGGTGACTCGCAGCTGGGCCCAAGCATGGTCCCGAAAACCCAGCAAGTGCCCGGGCAGGGCCGGGAGGGGTCCCCTCAGGTCTCCCAGCCGAGACCAGAGAGGATTCCAGAGAGGTCCCTGGCTGTAGTCAGATGTCCTGTTAGCAGGAACTTAATAAATGGTAGCATGAAATATTTATCCCCTTACACCAGCTTAAGTAATTTAAGTTTGCTAGAAATCAACATCATGTGTTTGTATTTAATGAGCTGCTGTGGAGCAGCCTCGTCTGCCGCAGGCAGGTGTTGGGGGCAGGAGCTTCGACAGCCAGATGCAGCTTGATCCCCCGTAAACGGTGCTCACTGGCGCACCGCGTCCGGGGCTCTGCCTGGGGCTGCACAGCCGCCTCCTGCTCCCCTGTTCTCCCCGGCACAGGACACCGGACACTCCTAAGCAGAGCTCTCGGGGCTGTGGTCAGTTGAGTGAGGCCCCCAAAGTCATTAACTTTAGTGTCCAGTTGACTGGGCTGAGGGGCACCCAGCTAGCAGGTAACGCCGCATGTCTGGGTGTGTCCTGAGGGTGTTTCCAGAAGCGATCACCCTGTGAATGGGGAGACGGAGCAAAGATCTGCCCTTGGGACCCTCCGATGTGCTTAGGGCCCAGATAGAACAGGAAGGCGGGGAAAGGGCAAACTCGTTCTCTCCTTGAACTGGGACGTCTGTCTCCCACTGGCCTTGGATGTCACAGCTCTGAGCTTTCAGACCCAGGAGACGGGCAGCCTCATGGTTCGGAGGCTTTCCTGGGTCTCCGGCTTGCAGATAGTGGGGCGTCTCGGCCTCCGCAGTCCCATAAACCAATTCCCACGGTAAGTCTCCTCTTACATATCTAGATAGATGGATCGATAGACCGATATCAATATATAGAGATACGGGGAGAAAAGCGTGTATCCTGTCGGTTCTGTTTCCCTGGAGGTCTCTGACTAACACAGGAAGATTGTGCTGGATCTTCTGGGTGGGCCCAGTGTGGTCACACAATGTCCTTACGGGAGGGGTGGGGGCAAGTTCGAGAGACGCTGCTCGGGGGCTGGCTGTGCCGCAGGAGGGAGGGACCATGGGCCCAGGCATGCGGCACTAGAAGCTGGAAAGGCAAGGAAATCTCTAGAATCAACACAGCCCTGAGGACCCACTGTAGACTTCTGACCTCCAGACCCCAAGAGAACTAAGTTGCTTTGCTTTGGGCAGCTGAGCTGGTGGCAATTTGTCCCAGCAGTGACAGGAAACCAGTACGGTGACCTTTTGTCCAGCCTTCTCCAACCAAGAGGGCAACGCTGGCCATGCATGTGTGCCATGAGGCCTGGCTTCACACCCCCCACCACATCTGGGCTCTGTGGGCAGGTGGCTTGTCCCCTCGGTGTCCGAGTTCACCTCCAAAATTAGGACAGTAGTGTCCTGGGGACTCGTGTCTGTTTGTCCCCAAAGACCTCCGAATCTGCTCCCTCCCTCTGGCCTCGCAGCTCCGGGTGCCCTGAGCACCCCTCCCTCATCATCTCCCGAGTCTGTGGACGACGCCCCTGGAGTTGCAGCTGCCCTTCCCAGGGCCACGTGGGGGTGGCATGAGTTAAACATGTCACACAGAGAGAGCTCTTACCACGTAGCTGCATCTGGAAACCCAGGCCCAGTGGAGACACCGTCGCTTGTCTAAGCAAAGAGGACGTGAGGACGCAGGTGCAGCGCCCACGGCTCAGCTGGGGTACGCAAGGCGAGAGGGTGTGGACTTGGCGCTGAGTAAAGGGAGGGTTTGGGCTGGTAAAATCACACGCAGGACTCGGTGACATGGCAGTGACCTGGGAGGAAGAGAAAGAAGGCGGAGACGCCCCCTACCTGCCTCCCAGTCACAGCACCCACTTCAGAGAGAGAGAGAACTGAGCTCCCCGGAAAGTTCCATCCAAGCCTCCAGCACAGAAGTGGCCCTGGCTGAGCCCTGGGGCACACTGGGAATGACACTTGGCCCTGCCCTCCGGAAGCCCCAGGTCTGGATGGAGGAAAAGACTTGGGCAAGGTACCAAGGTCACCTGTGTGCAGAGGCCCTGTGGCAGGCCTGGGGGATGGGGGGCAGAGGTGCAGAGCCCACCCTGGGGCCAGGACGGGTGTCCAGGAGGACAGCGTCACTGAACTGGGCTCAGCCAGCATCAAGCACCTTCTAGGAATGTGGCACCTCGTTACAGACTATCAGGACTTGGGAAAGGATTCCAGATGGATGGTCCCCACCAAGAAAGGCATTTGTCATCCGATTGGAGAGAGACTTGGCACGATTCACTGAGACCCAGGAGGCAGTGAAGACGTCCCGGGAGGAGTGATCTCGGGAGGGGCCCTCTAGCCATCAACAGCACAAACAGTGGCTGACTCGCTGGGGGGCCAGGAGGGGACATGAGTGGCCACGACTCTGCTGGGTCTGGCCTGGGTGGTTGGGAGGGCAGAGCCCCTCAACCAGAGGAGGAACGCGGTTAGGGTGCAGGCAGGGGACGCATTGTGGCCTTGGCTGGGGGCTGTGGAACCTCCCCGTGGTGGCGGCAGCTCGCTGGAAGACAACCAGCAGTGAGAACAGACCAGAGAGAGGCCAAGACCTTCTCCAAACCCGCGCACCTCATTCCTCCTACCGCTCAGAATGTCCCCTCCAGGTCCCTTGTTCTTCTCCCGGTGTTGACAGCTGGTGGAGTTACCCGTCACTCCTCGCCCACGCCGGCAGGCAAGGCGCAGAGACACCTCTTAAGAAGCGTCTGGAGGGTTTGTGGTGGGGGACGCCTCCCAGCAGGGGGTACAGGTGACTTAAGCCCGGCACTGGCAGGGAGTCAGGGCCCCTGAAGAGGAGGAAGGAGCAGAGGGGTGAGTCCCTGCTGTCATCCCACCTAGCTGTCTCCCCACAGCCGCCCCAGGTCAGTCGCTCCAGCAGGGCCCCGGAAGGGCCGACTTCAAAAGGGCCTCATCGGAGCTGTCCTGGCTCAGCCGGCAGCTGTCAGAGCGTCTGCAAGGACTTCAAACTTTTTCTTAATCCCTCAGACTCTGCAAGTATCTTACATAATCCATCCGTCCATCACCAGGGCAGCGTGGAGTACAATGGGAAGGGCTGTCCCCAAGTGACCCTGGACCACAGGCCAGCTGGGACCGGGCTCCCCCTTCTCCAAGCAAACAGATACCACCCAGGACAGGAGGCCACAGATCTCACAGGCCCAGGGGCCTCAATTGCGGGGCAGCCGGCATTTCCAGACATCACCTGGTGCAGAAAAGTGACAAAGCCAGTTTCTCCCAGATGCCCTGCAGGGAGCTGGGATGTTGGGGGAGGCCAGGCCCGCACACCCGGCCTCACGGCCTGACCCAGGCCTGCGTCTGGCTTGCGTCCCTTGCATGGAGTCAACCCACTGACCCATGCCACATGACGTCGAAGGATGCGGCCAGACCCTGGTGCATCACTGGGAAGAAAGAGGAAAGTGGGACCCAGATGGTCACCTGGCAGGACAAGGTGTGACTCTGCAAAGGTGGGGACAAGGCAGTGTCCAGTCCATGGGTGCTGAGGGCTGGGGCCTGGGAAGTCGCTTAGTGCCTTGGCGCCTCGGTTTCCTCATCTGCACACTGAGGAAGAAGGAGGTGACCATCCGCAAGTGCCTACTATGCGCCAGGTACCGTCTGGCGCTTCACAGGCAGCCACTCACCTTCTCTTGTAATTGTCACCCAAAATAAGAGGCACAGTAGGACTTTTCTGTCCCTAGAAAGTTCCCTGGGCCCCTTCCAGCCCATCGCCTCCCTGCCAGAGGCCAGGACTGGTGTGTTGAGCTTAATCGAGACAGTTTTAGGAGACCTTCCTGCCGTGATCTGGCTGCAGGGGCCGGGGCTGGTTGCCATCTCCAAGTCCTCTTGGAGAGTCAGTGCCCACTGTTGCCTCAAACCTGCAGAACTGGGCAGGGGAAGGCGCTGGTCAGTGAACACCTGGGGGCAGGTGGCACAGGTGAGTGTGAAACGTAGGAACCTCTTGCTTCAGACATGCAGAATGCACCCAGCCCAGCTGTGTTACAGGGTGTGGGCGCAGAAACCAAGAGCCTGGGCAGCAGGCTGGGAAGATGCCTGGGGCAGGAACCTGCTCCTACAAGCTCAAAGTGCCGCAGGGACTGGACAGCTTGGCGTCTTCATCTCTTCCTCCGGGGCTCCGTGGAGCTGGTGGCAGCCCCTTTGTAGCACAGAGATGGTGGCTTGTGTTTGGATCTTTCTCCACAGTTCCATCTGTCCAGCAAAGCACCCGTGGCATGTGAGTAGGCGCACAGCTCCTGAGGTCACTCGCCCTCCGCTGCCTGGTGTCCCAGCCAGCCACCCACCGACGTTTCCTCGGTCACCAGGTAAAGTGTCAGAGAGAACGTGGTAGTGTAGAGATACTCCCAGCCCCAGGCCCCCCACCCTGTGCCCCCTCGCAGAGGATCAGCTTCTTGAGCAGGGAGGAGCGCCACCACCCACCACCGCTGTTCTTGAGCATGACAGGGGTCTGGATACAGATGACTTTCATCCGTATTCAGAAAAGGGAAAAGATTGTCCCGGCAAAAGCAGCTGATGCCGTGGGCTGGGATTAAGTGGCAGGAGTTATTCCTCCACTGACGCCTTCCTGGCACACAAAGGCTTCCTCTAAACTGCGTGGGAGACCCGCGTGAGCAGCAAAGCCACAGATAGCCCTGGAGAGGGCGAGCCCTTTGTCGTTGGCAGATCTCCTGACGGGGTCCAGAGGTGAGAGGGAGGAAAACAGGGTGTCTTGCTGGGAGGATGAGGAGCCCTGGGGCACCTTGTGCTCTGAGCCGGCCACTCAGAACAGCCCCTCCCTCCTCTTTGCCAAGCCCAAGAGTGATGACCCTAGAAATAAATCCCTGTGCCATAAACGCCTTCTCGAGGGCTCCTGGCCTCCTCTGTGTGGTCACAACCTGCCGTCAGTCCAGCACTCCGGGCTGTCTGCTGCAGGTGGATCTGGATGAGAATCCGACCTGGGATTATTAGCCGAAGAGTTTCCTGGGAACTCTGCTGCGCGGATGTCAGCACAGTGCCTCCGGACACTGTGTCTCATCCCCCTGAGCAGAAGTGCGGTGCTTATTCTGAAAACGGAGGCGAAGCGCCGACTCCCCACACCGCGCAAAGGCTGTCTCAGTCTAGTGTTTTCCTGGGCGATCTTCCATGGCGCCCTGCACAGAGAAAGCCGAGGAGGAGGAGAACCGACCAGCCTGTCTCTGTGGGACAAGAGGCTCCATCGTATTAGGATTTAAAGAAGGGCCCTTTGGAATGCCAGCACCCTCCAACCCGGCGTGGTTAGCCCCAGAGAGCGGCTGACCCTAAAGGGAGGGAAACAGAGAGGAGAATTCAGTCTGTTGAGGCTCCTAAGTGCCTGTCCCTTTCCAAGCATGGCAGGTGCCTTCTCTGTGCGTAGAAGCAGCACAGCGACCTTCATGTTTGGGTGCCCAGCGCACTTTCCCGCCCTTGGGCATCCTTGGAATGGAGCAGACTCTACCCCCAGCAGGCCTGGCCAATCAGCTCCAGCCGTCCCTGGCACCCATGATGGGCTCAGGACAGGGCACAAGACCCAATCAGAGTGCAGCGATTGCAGGCGCTCCCAAGTGGCTGGAATCAGGGAGGTCAGGGAGGATGCGGCCCTGAGCTTCTGCCAATTTTACCCCCACCTGGAACCGCAGGCTAAAGCCCACAGGGAAGACAGAGGCTGGGCCCAGGGGTCTGCGATCACAGAGTCTGCATCCCTGTCTTTGGCCTGACCCGATAGTCCCTGCCACCTGCTACCCAGAGAGCAAGGACAGGTGTCATCCCCACCTCAGTTTTGGAAACTGAGGCTCAAAAGGATTAATGATGTGGTCAGGTTCACACGGCGGCAGTTACAGAGCTGAGCCTAAAATTGTAACTCGGATCTGTCTGAATCTGCCTGGAATAAATCACACAATGCATCAGTCCAAGCATAGCGTTATCTGAGACCACGAAGAAAGGATAAAAAATATCACCAGTGAAACTTTAACATCATGCTTTCTTATCACCTATAATTTTGTTTTCAAATTTTTTTAAAAACTCTTTTAGACTTAGAGATTGTTTCCTACCGTATTTCCCTCACCATGCACACAGAAAAAGGAAATGTAAGTGAACCAAGTTAGTCTTTGTGGTTTCTAAATTTCCTGCCATTCAGAACCCCTTTCTCCTGAGTCACCTGACACACAGGTGGACATCTGTGGTTCCCACATGGTGTCATCCTCTGGTCGCCGTCAGGGGCGAGGATGGGGCATTTCTGCAAAGGAACCATCCATCCACACTCTCATTTCATTCAGAAAACATCAGTGAAAAGGAATCTTACCTGTATTTTACTTCAGGGATCTGGGGATTCAGAAGTTGAGCACCCCCAGGCCACACGGCTAGTAAGCGGCAGAGCTCAGGCTCGATCTCAAGCTTGCGGCCTCCAGAGCCATGATCTGTTTAAAACAGGAAAAGACCAAAGTGGAAGACACAGTGGATGGCTTTAAAATGCTCTTTCAAAATCTGCCTGTTGTCAAGGTCTTTGATAACGTCATCCGTCTTCCCACCCAAGTTTTGAACCAAACAGGAAACGTGACAAGTGAGCCGGCAGACAGAACCGCGCGCTCGCTGTGGTCACACACGCGGCTGGGCTGGGCGAGCTCTCAGGGTCCGGTCAGCGTGCAGGCTGGTGGGAGGCACACTCACCCTCCGCCTCGCGCCCGTCGGTGGGGCCCATCCAGTCCCCGAGGCCTCTCAGATTTTGTCTGCATCAGTCGGCAGAGGTGGACCAAGGCCGACACCCACCACCAGGAGGTTCGCCCGCTCGTGGGGAGCAGCGAGGGCCCAGGGCGAGGCCACTGGGAGGGAACCGTTGGGAGTGGGCAGGAAGCTCCCCTTGCCCCACACCGCCCTCTGCTCTTCTGTTGGGTGACACAGAGACCACGCCGGAGCACACTGCAAGTGGGAGAGGCTGGGACCAACAGGAGCGACTTCTCCACGCCGGCGTGGCCTCTGGGAGCAGCCCGCGCCCTGAGACGCCTCACCGCGTGCGCTAGTCTAGGCACAGACAAGAACACAGAGTCACCCCACGAATTTCAGGAAAGGGGGCTCCATGTAGGAACGATGGTCTTTACAAATGTGGGGGTGTCTGGGGAGGGAGGGTCTGCATTCCCAAGAGGGGAGCACTAACCCCCCTAGTCGGAAGCCTGGGAGCAGGTAAGAAGCTGGAGCACCAGGGGCACCCTAGGAGCTGAGGCCACGTGTGTCTGGGTCCCGTGTGGCACCTCACCTGGCACGGGCGCTACGGAGGGCCTGCTGCAGCCATCTTGCTGACCGTGGTGTCTGGCTGTCCTCACAGCGGCCACCAGGACCCGGGGTCACGGCTCCACTTCCACTCCCTGGAACCTCACACGTTCATCCGCTGGCAAAGCCCCGTCCAGGCGGCAGGGATGGTGTCGGCGAGACCTTCTGGTGGGGGAGAGAGATGCAGGTGTCTGACTTCTCGGGATGGGGAGGGTCACTGCAGGCTGGACAGCCGTCAGTGAAGGCCCCGTGGGAGGGAGGGGCCGACAGACTCTCAAGGACCACGAGAGTCAAGATTCTCTCGTCCTTTCCCTCGCTGGGGGCATTTGTGAGTCCGGGGAGGCTTGTGACCACCGCAGCGCCACGTGGGGCCGGGGAAAGAAGCTGGCGAGCCGTGGCCGGCGCCGGAGCGGGGGTGAGGGGCTACAGCCGGAACAATGCTGGGAAAACTACAGGCCTCCCTCGGGGTCAGACAGGAAGGGGGACTGCAGGCCCCGGGACAGGGCACGACGTGTGCACTGCGCAGTGAAGTTTTCCTGGTCTGCAAGGTCACAGCGACACAGCTGTCACTGCCATGGTCCAAGGACCTTCACATCCCTCCTGACCATGAAGTGACACCCACACACTCACCCACGGTCCTGATGTCACCACACAGGCAGGACCGGGCTGAGTCCGTGGGGGGCACTGGAGAGCTCTGGGCGCGGCTGCTTCTCAGACCTTCCCCAGCACCTCCCCTCCGCCAGGTCTGTGAGGACTTCCAGAGAAACGGAGCCAACGGGATGTGTGCACAGACACTCCTCGGGTTACTGTGGGGTTGCACCCCATAAACCCCTCCTAAACTGAAAATACCGTGCGTCGAAAATGTATTTGGTACGCCCGACCTGCTGAACACCACGGCTCAGCCTCACCTGCCTTAAACATGCTCGGAACACCTGCAGCAGCCTACAGCTGGGCAAAACCGTCTAACTCGAAGCCTATTTCGTCATAAAGTGCTGAATACCTTGTGGTTTACCGCATACCGTACAGCAGTGGGAACCAGAGGGGTTGCCTGCGTCCTCGCCATTAAGGAACACGGCCGAAAACAACAACTTAAAGTCCAAAGACTATAGGTCGAGTCATCATGAAAGTTGGGGACTGTCTGTGTACATGGAGAGATTCACACGAGGAGCTGGCTGGTGTGGTTAGGGCGGCCAGCAGGCTGGAGGCCGGGAAGGGCGGGGGCTGCGGAGGCCCCTTGCACGGCAGGCCAGCGTCTTGCTCTCCAAAGGCCGTCGCCTGGTTGGATGAGGCCCACCTGCTTCCCCCAAAGTCTGCTCATTTGAATGTCAGTCTCAGATACACCACCCCGGCAGAAACATCCAGAATAATGCTGGGCCACACATCTGGGCACACTTGGTCTTGAGATGGTGCCTGTTTGTCTCCTCCTGACGTTGCCACAGCAACACAAACTTGCCGGTGGGGTCCTCTCCTGCTGGCTGCAGACGGTGACTCAGGCCAGGAAGCAGAGGGGACAAGTAGGCGGGTGAGACAGAGGCCAGGAAAAGCACACAGCTCCCCCCACCCAAAAGGAGACAGACACACAGACGCCAGGGCTGGGCCTCAGTTTCCTCATCTGTAAAGGAGGGATGGCCCAGCGGATGCCAGAGCTCCCTCCACATGGTGAACTGGTGACCCCACGGGAGATGAGGTATTGTCTGGAAACACCCACGGGGGTGTGGGTCGCAGAACAGAGGGAAAGCCTGACGCCCCAGCCTGCACCCTGATCCTAGCTGGGCCACAGGTTTCAGTGGGCTGGGCCCCGTGGACGTGGGGGCCGGGGCTTGGTCCCCTCAGTGGCAAGGTCCCGTCATAGGAGACTCCTGAGGGACCCAGCAGAGGGGCTGGGCCCGCACACGGCACAGGTGGCAGGTCCCCGGGCAACACGTGTCGTGTTTGGGACAAAACAAGCTCCACCCAGGAGGCCCCGTGGGGCAAAGCCCTGCACAGCAGTGTGGCATCCACAGGGCACATGCAGACCCCTCCCTGGCTCAGATGCAGCTGGGGAGAGCCAGGGAGAGAGCGGTGGTTACAAGCGATTAACAGTTTCCAGACCGGAGCTCGGGTCTCCCAGGACAGGGCGGCCTGGCGGGCGAGCTCCCTGCGTGATAAGCCCCTTGCTGGAAGCAGCTGCCGCTTCCTGCCAATACACTTTCAATGCGCTGATTTCACTCCCCGGCGCTTGCCAAGGTGTTGGACACCGGAGAAGCCGGGAATTCACGTATTCCCCAGAGGCAGCTGCTGCTCACTCCAGTAGGAGGGTCCTGACGGGCTTGGAAAAGGAGCCACTTTCTCTGCCTCTCGGCGGCCCAGCCATGCCCGGGCACCCCCCGCCAGGGCCGCCTGAGAGGCAGGGCCAGCTGGTGTCCCAGGGAAAGGCCACGAGGCCGCGCTGCCTGCAAGCGCCCACTGTCCTTTCTCCTGTCTCGCCCTGCCCCCTGGTGTCGGGGACCAGAGACTCCAGGCTGCTTCCATTGGGCGAGATGACCCAGCGGTGGCCTTCCAGCAGGTCACCCTCCACCCAGTGCTGGCTCAGCACCAGGGCCCTCCCCAGGGACAGGCTGGCCCTGAGAGACCCATATGGGGAGGGGGGGGAGGAAGTGGGGAGAGTCTAAGTCCAAATCCTGACCTTAGCACCTCCTTGCCATGTGATCTTGGGCAAGTTACAACCCCCCATGCCTCAGTTTTCCCAGGTGTAAATGGGGGCAGTGAAAGAACCTGTCTGGCAGGGTTGTTAGGAGAATCATGAGAGATGATCCACAGAAGAGGCTTCAAACAGCGCGGGCACAAGTGGAGGTGCTCGCAGAACACGAGGACACCATCACACCCGCCCCCGTCAGCGGGGCTGAGCCGCCAGGAGGTCCCCAGCATCTCGCACAGCCTGGGCATGAGCCAGGGGTTCCTCCTGCCCCAGAATATCCGCCTCCACCCCCAGGCCAGCCACCTTTGCAGGAGGACACCCTGTTCTCTGCAAAGGTCAGAGCTTGGTGCTATCCTGAGGTTGGGGTGGCTGTACGTGCAAGGCTGGGGCACCAGCAGCTTCTGACGCCGTCCTCAGGAGACCCCCAGGATGCAGGAGGTACCTGGAAATTCCGAGCCTGGACCACAGGCTCACCTGCTGTCTCAAGAGGTCAGATATCCCTGGCGCTGAGAGTTCCAGCAGCAGAGTTTTAAAAGCCACTGCTAGGAAAAGCCCCCTGGGAATTTCAGGCTGCAAATACCACCGTTTGGACGCAGCCCTCTGTCCCGCAGGTTACAATAAGAACCACAGCCTCAGGTGCTGTGTGCGCAGAGCCATCAAAACTCTGCTGACCTTAAAATGTTTGACTCTTTACAACCCCAGGAGAAACGAACACCAGCAACACCTCTGTGGACAAGGATGATGCATTTTTTAATAAACAGGACAGGCTGGTTTCTGTGTGGCAGAAGTGGCTGGGGCCGGGCTCCCGTGGTCTTGGGCAGGGAGGAGGCTGGGCCTGCCCAGCCTGGGGACCCGCTTTTGTCTTCTCGATGAAAAGGGGGGAGTCCTTGCACAGACACCCACAGTGCGGCTCCCTGGGTCTGGCAGCCCTCGCTTTGGAGCAGCACAAATATTACAACACTATCCGTGAGCCTCTGCAGGAAAGTTGCATCCCCTTAGCAATAGAATCAAAAATTTTTTAGTAAATTAAAAAATTATTCAAAAGAACATTTCTCTCTCACTGAGAAAAAGGCAGAGTGCCTCCTTTTCCTGAGAGGAAAAACGTTCTATAAAACCTTTCTCTTTGTAATTAGGTACGTACAATAGGCATTAGTTCCAGGGAATTTCAACAGAAATCAGGAAAAAAGAGGCAGCCCACAAAGCGGGATGGTACGGACCCACCCAGGAATGTTTTATTTCATTTTTTCCTCTGTGTGCTTGTGTGTGTGCAAGAGTGCTAAGTGGCAAAAATTTAATTTTATCAAAAAAGAGGTCTGACCTTTGTTCTCAGCTGCTGGCAGGTGACCTCTGAGATGTCCTGGCTGGTGGGAGGGTCAGTGTTTGCCTGGGGCCTTGGGCCACCCTGGCATGTCCAGTGATGTGATTACAGTGGGGCCAGCCACACCAGAAAGACCGACCACGTGACTGAGGGTGGAGGCTTTGGGCCACATGGGATCAGGCCACGCAGAGTCTGAGACTGACCACGCGGGCAGCCAGGTGCCCAGTCTTGCCTGCATGATGATGCCCTAACGAGCTCTGGACACTGAGGCCCAGGGAGCTCCCTGGTTGGCGATGCATGTACGCATTGTTACACGTGGCGCCAATCCGGACCCGCGGGGTGGGGACAACAGGAGCTGCGCTCTGCATGCTTTTTCTGGACACTGCCCCACGCCTCCCTCCCTGTGGTTGAACAAGATCAGTGCCGTTTCCCCACAAGAAGCCATAATCATGAGCAGAACTAATTTCAGTGAATTTCGTGCGTCCCAGGGAATTGCCAAACCGGAGGGTGGTCTCGGGGACGCCCAGCTTGTGATTGGCATCAGCAGTGACGCCTGCGTGGACTGTCCTTTAACTCTGTGGTCAGCCTGGGCTCTGGCTGAGTGTGGTGCGTGTATGAGAGCGAAACCGAGAGAACGGGAGCGAGTATCTTTCCCCAACGCCCTGATCTGGTATAATTCCACCTTTTGGAAAACTAAAGTTATATATACTGGAACCGAGAAATCCAAGGAAAAAATTATCCCCACCTTTCACCTCTGGCTGAATTAGCTAGAGAATGTCCAAGAATCCCAGAAGGTTCCGCCGTAAAATCAGAGACAAAGCACCAACCTCGATAGCTGCTGCTCGTACATGAGCCAACGCCCCACGAGCCCCGAGACCCACATGGAGACCAGATAACAGCTCAGGCCCCGCTTCTGTCTCATGCCCAGACTCTGCGGAGCGTGCGGCAGCGGGGGGCTCGCACTAGGGCAAGACAAGGTGAAGCCGCTTCACCCAACAGCCGGGAGAGAGGCAGGGAGCGAGCCCGCCTTGGCACCGCTGCCACTCGAGAACAAGGTTACGTCCGCGACGTTAGTTCACACCTGTCAGCCACTGTGAACGGGCAGCAGGGCCACTTACATTTGGGTACGGTGCCATTTTCCCAGCATTTAACTGCCGCGAGACGCACTGACCTGAATCTGCTCTGGATTCTGGGAAACGGCATGACAGGGAAGCCAGCCACAGACACCTGAGCAGGAAAACACCCTTCGAGGAAATTCCTCGTGCAGAGGGGAAGCCAGAGAGAGCAGAGACGGGCACTCGCCACTCCGCTCCCTGTGCCCACAGAGCAGGGCAGACCCCACCCGGACCCAGTCCTGTTTCTGAAGCAAACGCTGCTGACGCAAAACCCTGGTGGCCCACACCTCCAAAAGCAATCGCCGCCTGTCAGCCGCTGCTCTTTTCAACGGCTGAAAGGCCACCTGTGTGGAGGGAAAGCCACCACCTGTCAATGAACATCACCTTATGGGCAAAAGCCCTTGCCCTGGTGGCTGCCCCTGACGTGCCCCTGATATTCGGCCAAACGAGCCAAAAGAGTGCCGGGTGCGGGAGCGTTTGTGAGCAGGAGGAAGAAGTGAGTCCGTGGGACACTGATTCACACGCCCCCTTTCTCGGTCTGAACCTCGCTTGTCTTTGATACGCTCCGAGGCCGCTCCCCCACCCCGCCCTTGTTGAAGGTGGGGGAGGGCCCTCAAAATACGACTTTGGTGCTGTTTTTCTTCCTGTCTACCTAGAGGTTCTCATAAATGGCATTTTTTTCATCTAGCTGGAAATTTAGCCTGTTCCAGGCTGTGCAAATCCCAGGCCTTTATTCAAATGCCATTGCATCTGTGATCCCGTCGGGGAGCTGGCAAAGAGAGGCATCGCGGTCCCCGGCTCGGGAGCCCTGTGCCCAGACGACGCTGGAGTTCAGATGTGAATGTTCCCCTCTGATCTGCAGTTTCATTAATGCCCGAGTGGAGTAATGTGCCTTTCATTGCCGGGGCAAGCGGAGACTACGATGTTTCCCAAAGTTCAACGGCCTCAGTCTTCCTCACCGGCTTTGCTGTCGGGAAGCACATGCCCCTCCAGAGCAGGGCCAAGCCCGCCAGCTCCAGGCCCTGCGCGTCCCCACGTGGCCTGCAGCGTCCTTACCACACACACAGGGTGCGAGGAGGAGGCGAGGAATGTCCGAGGAGTGAAATGAATGGGCTGTGGTGGCAGCCACAGGGCGTGGAGATGTCCGGGAGCTCCGGGTCTGTCCTGGTGCGTTGCCATGGGCCCACATCGGCGGGACGTGGTGGTGCATAAGGTTTCCCTTTGTACGGTCTACGCTCCTTACCAAAGTGACTTTGAGCCACCATCAATAAAAACAGAAGCACAATTAGATTTTTAGAACATGCACCGTTGCAGACAAAAGAGAGAAGCCAAGAATTAGAAGACAAGTGAATGCGGAAAAAAAACAAAAATGATATCAAGAAACTGAATAAGGAAAGCCCCAAGCTTCCTGCGAAGGGGCAAAGAGGAGACGGGACGGACCGTGAGCCTGGGAGGACACTCTCAGGAACCCCGGGCAGGCCTGCGAGCCCACCGATCGGGCCGCAGTTAACAAACTTCCACCCGTCACGAGCCCACTGAAGCAGGAGCAGGTGCGATCGACCCGCCGTGGTGTCCTGACCCCAGCAGGTTGTAGGATATTTGAAGCAGAAAATGGCCTACCGTGCTCAAACATTTTAATGTCACAGACTATTGATTAGTCTGCAAAGTAGGCTACAAGAATTCCATTCATGCTTAGCCCGAGAGCCCCCAGCGTGGGAGGCACCTGGCTCCCGGCTGCCCACGTCCACGCGCTGGCCCTGCCCGCCCTCCTCCCCGTCCTGCGCGCTGACATTTCCCACGCACTTACAGCCCAGTTCCGGCAGCGCCAACCCCAGCAAGCTTGTCTTGACCCCACCTGACCCCACAGAGACCCCTGCTGCACCGTGCTCCCGGCTCCGTGAAATTAGTGGCATCTCCTCTCGGGGAGCCCCGAGAGGCTCAGCCTGCGCGTCGCCCTTTTCAACCCCCTCGCGCCTAGTAGGACCTTTGCAAGTTCGAGCAGGCGGCGGCCGAGTGAGGAATTAGGCATGTTCCCGCAGCAGACGCTGTCCTCCTGAGGGGTCAGGCAGAGGACAGGGGAGGAGAGGGTGGGCTATTAAGAAAACGCTTATTCAGGTCAATTTAAAAAGAACATTTAAAAAGCAGGCTGTGAGCTTTCTTTTTCGCTTGTTCTCTCTCCTGCCTCCCTCCCCCTCTCTCTCACTTGTTCTTTAAACTACAGGGCAGAGTGTCCTAGGGCCACCACCTGTGGGCAGTACAAGGCCACGAGGTGCTCTGGCCCGGGCGGCCGCGGTTACTGAGTCTACTGTCTGGTCGCCAGTGAAACTTCCTCCCCAGCCCTGCCGTGATTGTCAAAGGCAAATACTGAGCTGCAACAAGCTGGTGTTTAAGCAGCAAGTCTGTGCTATGGGGGAGAATACAAAGTTCCCCGGAACCCACGGCCCCGTCTGTGAGGGTCACCGCACCAGCCCCCACTGCACAAATGTCTGTGTAGCCACAAGCAGGTCCGTGTCAGTGAGCAGCACACAGGTCCTGCCCTCTGGGGACTCACGGTCCTTGTGGGAGACGGGACGTGCTCGGGGTATGCAGACCTCACACGCCCGCCGTCCTGAGCACCCCTCATCGTGCCAGGCCCTAGGAGGGCGGGGCAGTGGATCACAAGAAACGCACAGGACACAAGGAACCCGGAGGACATGCCAAGGAGTCGGCCTTGGCCCCATTTGGTTTTGTGCTTCCTCCAGGATTGCGCAGTTCAACAGGCAGCCTGGGAGCAGGGCGGGCTGCAGGAAGCAGGGCGGCTGACCGCCCCATCCCCAGGGGTCCCCTGTCCAGCTCGGAGCTCCGGGTCACGCCACCACCAGTTACACGTGCTGCCTGCTTCCTCTGGGTCAGCAGGACAGGCACTGGGGTCCTGGGGAGTGACGAGCAGTGGCCAGGTCATCTCCTGCTCCCCATTTCCTCCAGGGACCCCCAGAGGTGCCCTCACACCAGTGGCTCCTCCCATGTGGCTCGTATCTAGCACACACTTACGGCTGTCTGGATGGTGACTCCAACACGCACCTCCCTGCCAGACACAAAGCTCCAGCAGGGCTGGATCTGGCCCCAGCCTCCACCACCGCAGCCCTGGGCCCGGCCCAGGCCCTGGCACCCGGCAGGCACTCAGCAGACGTGTGCCGAATGAATGAACGAATGTGCCCCAGCCTGGGACGGGGGAGAGAAAAGAGCCCAACCTGCCCCCGTGTCCTGGTGGGAAGGCGCAGAAGCTGAACGAGCTGCGTGGCAGATTTTACTGGGGAGGGCAGCGGCACATCTGGGAAGACCCCTGAGGACATGGGATTTAAGCTGCATCGATGTTTGAGGAATGAATCAGCCAGGAAAAGGGGGGTGGGAAGGTAGGGGAGGTGGTTTCAGGCAGGGAGAAGTGGGGTGGGGCCGCGCAGGGGGCTGGGGCTGAGGGGCAGCACGGATAGCAAGGTGGGGGCAGGGCTGGGCTACAGGAGTCTGGAGGGAGAAGTGGTCGCGGGCAAGCTCGAGGCACCGTACAGGTTAGCTCAGCAATTGTCCCGGAGCTCCTCTGCCAGGCACGTGCTGGCCTCACAGGCCATGTCAGGACTGTGGTCTGGGTCCTGGACACTGGGAAGCCACCAAAGCACTTTAGCAGGGTCAGGCCATCGCCGATCGGGGCTCCCCTGGCTGCTGCGGGTGTGCAGGCCGGAGAAGGAGGACCACCTGCAGGGCTGGCCCAGCATCAGGCTTGAGCAGCTGGGATGCTGGGAATGTCACCCACATCCTCGCCTGGGAGTGGGGGGACAGGGCACACTAGGGCAGGAAGGTCAGGCTCGGATGGACCCTTTGGGCACTGCCAGGCCATGCGGTGTTCACACATGACCACATACGCCTGCAGGGCCAAGGATCGGCTGCTGGGATCAAGCCCCAGCTGACGAGCACTCCGAGGTCTGAAGGACTCGATGTAAAAGCACTGGCCCAGCTCGCTGAGCCCAGGCTTGGGGGACGGGATGGGCGAGGCGTATGTAGAGCATCACTCCGGGTGTTCTGGACGACTGGTAGCGCTTACATGAGTTTCCTGTTCAAACGGAACCCCTGCCATCACATGCTTGTCTGGTCCCCTCCGAGCGTCAGGAAATGAGGCAGGAGCAGCACATGGCCGTGTAGGGACCGTCCCTTGGCAAAAATTGGCTTAAGCCCAGAGTCAGCGAAACTGGATGTGCTCTCCTTGGGGCCAGAGGACAATAGGTCCAGACACGGCCTGTTGACAAAACAGAACTATTCCTCATGACAGACAGCTTTATGACAGATAACCAAGCACCTGGGGTCTTGCAAACAAGCCAAGGCGTCTCATTGTCCTGTATATGGTAATGAGATAAAGAAGTTAAGGTGCAAACGTCTGCTTCCCTTGAGCAATCGTCTGGAAGGAATGAAAATGTGTTCTCCTCAAGGCGCCCAAGGTAGTCACGTACCAGGAAGTAACTGCCAGACATAGAAAAAGTATATATAATAAAACGACTGGTGGAATCGACCACTGCAGTCTTGTACGTCTGTGTGTTTCCTTCTGTGTCCATCCCGTGTTCTGCAATCCGGGCCGCGACAGGCCGGGGGAAGACAGCCCAGCAGCCTTGGCGGGGAGCGTGTGAGAGCGCAAGTGTGAGAGTGTGAGCATGCGTGGAAGTGAACGTGACTGTGTGCATGTGTGTATGAATGTGACTG
>CAUYSK010058623.1:0-23015 GCA_963575035.1 Avahi laniger | reverse complement strand
TGGTGGCGCATGCCTGTAGTCCCAGCTACTCGGGAGGCTGAGGCAGTAGGATCCCTTGAGCCCAGGAGTCTGAGGTTGCTGTGAGCTAGGCTGACGCCACGGCACTCACTCTAGCCAGGGCAACAACATGAGACTCTGTCTCAAAAAAAAAAAAAAAAAAAATTAGGAAATTAACTACATAGCTTCTTTGTGAGAAGACTTTCTGTCATGTCTTTGATAAATTAACTTTTTCCTCCTTTTTACTGAATTAAAACTGTTAATACAAAAAAGTATATGGATTGACTTAATAAATATCTCTCTATAAATGATACTAGCATGCTAAAAAGTTAAAATTACTTCAATTACTTCTATCTAAGAGTACTTAATGAAATTACTGTATATGGTCCAGAAATGAACAAAAGAACCATTTCCTAGAACATCAGTGTTTGGTGTAGATCCAGTGTTTTGAATTGATATGACTCTTTTTGATTTCTAAAAGTATGGGCTAAATTCCAAGATGGAAATAACAAGACCCACAATTCTCTTAGGGCCTCCTCCATGCCAAGGCTCAGAGCCTTTTAAGAGCTGTTTTAGCTGCATTAGTTTCAGTACTTACAACTTTTCTGTAAGGTAAGTTTATTATTCCCATATTATTGATGAGAAAGAGACTTCACAAGATTAAAACATCTGCCAAAGGGTATGCAGCCAGGGATTGGGTGGGACTCAACATCAGAAGACCATCTGACTCCCAAGCTCACATTATTGGTATACTAGAGAAACAAGAATGGGAGTCAGGAAACACAAGCTGGGGGCGGGTGGTAGTGTGTAAACAATCTATGGTCTTCTAGGGTTTCCAGGTGCCAGGGAGCTGGAGGGTTAGAACCAAGTAAACTCAAAAGCCCCTCCCAGCCAGGCGCGGTGGCTCACGCCTGTAATCCTAGCACTCTGGGAGGCTGAGGCGGGCGGATTGTTTGAGCTCAGGAGTTCGAAACCAGCTCGAGCAAGAGCGAGATCCCGTCTCTACTAAAAATAGAAAGAAATTAATCGGACAACTAAAAATATATAGAAAAAATTAACCGGGCATGGTGGCGCATGCCTGTAGTCCCAGCTACTCAGGAGGCTGAGGCAGAAGGATTGCTTGAGGCCAGGAGTTTGAGGTTGCTGTGAGCTAGGATGATGCCATGGCACTCTAGCCCGGGCAACACAGTGAGACTCTGTCTCAAAAAAAAAAGCCCCTCCCATCTCTGTCTAGATTCTAGCTATCACTATGGTTTATACTATAGGTTGAATATCCCTTATCCAAAATGCTTGAGACCAGAAGTGTTTCAGATTTTTAATTTTTTCAGATTTTGGAATACTTGCATTATACTTACAAGTTGAATATCCAAAATCCAAAAATCTAAAATCTGAAATGCTCCAATGAGCATTTCCTTTAAGTGTTGTATCAGTGCTCAAAAAGTTGCAGATTTTGGAGCATATTGGACTTTGGATTTTCAGACTTGGGATACTCAGTAATAGACAAAATAAGGAATATCAGAGGCATGAAGAGCCAAACTGCAAATGGCAAAGAGTGGCTACTTACCTTTTCACCATGCAAATTATTACAGTAACTCTATAGACACCATATCTACATGTGCAGGTTTGAAATAGAACCACTTCAGCAATTGGGTCTCAAGTACTATGGAGAAGGAAAGAAAAACAAGGAAGATACGGAAGCAGTGAAGTCAGGAGAAAAGGCATTGCAAAGAAGAGAAGGTCAAGATGTATTGACCAGAAAGAGAAAACACACCTGAAAGGGTTAGGTCCTCCTTACTCAAGGACTCCCAAAGAATCCATAAGAAAGCTAGAAAGAGAACACCATGAGATGCTCAGTTAACTCCTGACTGCTTCACTAAAGGTTCAAAGACCTCTGACATCATTTCAGAAAGCTCCTTTCCTAGTTTAAGGCCCCAAGTATACCCTCCTCCCCATCTCTTTAGGGGTCCTAATGAACCAGAGTGCAGCCTCAGAGACCCCCAGATCCTAGCAGTTCTGAAAGGCACTGCCCAAATCACCCTGAATGATGTGATTTCACAGGAGCAAAGAACCTTACCTGTCTACCTTTCAGGTACAGCTCTGAGCAAAGCCGAACAGCTTCATTTTAAACTATAGTCCAGAAGTTAGAGGAGGGGTGCCAGGTAGAGGAAGGCAGCCACGCTAACTGTAGACTAAGTATATGACACCCTCGGCATATACAATTTACCAATTCTCATCCCTCAGTTCTAATCCTTTTCCTATGTCCCAATAAAATTGCCACAAATCAATGGATACTCCAAACCCCATTCTTATCTCGGCAAATAATTTGTTGAACAACCTTGAAAATTAAAAAAGCAAAAACACTAACTTTCTCTAGATGCTGAGGTCTCCTGCTGAGAATCTACAAAGCTTTAAGGCCCCTGGCAAGGGCTTAGAGACTGACAATAAGGACCCTTAGCTGTTTTCTGGGGTTTTTTTGTTTTGTTTGTTTTAAGGACCCTTAGCTGTTAATGAGGATGTTAACTGGGCTACACTCTTCTCTTCTGTGCTGCTGTTTCCACACAGAAGCAGAGCCTACAAGAGTGGAGCCTACCAGTAATATAAAGGTAAAGCACTAGTGCAAAGGTGTTTAGGCCAAGATAAGTATCACCCACAAATCTAAGCCAAACCAAAATTAAGTCTAGCGACCCACCCCTGCCTCTTTGTTCTAGTTTCCATGCTTATAGGAGAGAAAACAGTACATCACAATCATTTGTGAAATTTTTCAATTTATATAGCCTTCCCCTCTCCTTCTAAGATTCTGCTATTCCTCTATCAGAATGGCAAGAAGGATACAGGTAGATATAATCTGACTAAACCCCACAGATGATTCTATAGCCACTGTTTTTAAAAGATTTCATACGACCCTGTTTTTAGAAAATCTTTCCATATAACAACAGGGAGCTGACACTCAGCCCATCTAAATGGGACTTCTGGAGCAATGACAAAATCTAGGCAGGTAAAGAGAAGTAGGTGCACTCACATAGTCATGAGAGAAAATTCCCAAACAAATGGTCTGTGTACCTATTGTGATTGGTGAACTCTAGCTCAACAAACAATTGGTTTTATCTGTTTTTCCAATATGCAAGGCTGTACAGTATAGTATTTCAAACAAGTGACGCAGGAATTTCAGAATTATTTTATATCTCAGTTGACTTTTTCACATGATGAATGAATGACAAGGCCTTGTTAGGGACTAGAAAAATAAACTAATGAATGGGGAAGAAAACCATACTGATGAATAAATATTAGACATGCGTAACTGCCAAAGGCTTCACTTTCTCAGCTGTATTATGCAGCAGAGTCTTCAGATTTTGTTTTGGTCTACTAGACAGCAGTAAATCATCCAAGGGCTTGCCCAAGGCCATTCAGAGCAATGAGTTGCAGAACCCAGCTATGGAAAAGCAGCTGTTCTTACTACTCAAAAAGTGTCCCCAAAATGTGGAAAACATGAATTCAGATTCCAGTAATAACAAATGATTAGAGCACAAAACAAGCCATAGTTGGTGCTAATGCACTTAGCTATCAGCTCCACAGGATGGAGCACTGTCGAAGGGTCTACAGTGAGTGTGCAATGAAGCAGCACCTGAGGTGACCGATGAAGGTAGATGGTGTCAAGGGACCTGAGTTCCCTGTCCTGAGTCAGGACAGAAAAGCTGTGTCATGATTTGCACAGAGAGAGAAAGAACTATTATTTCTTGTCCCTAGTGAGGAAAAAAAGAAGGGGGGCATCAATACTACCCTTAGTTAGGCTTATGCCACCAGAAACTGTATGCTAAAAGTGAGGGAAAAGTATACATTGCATCATATTGATATTTGCTGAAGACTCACCGCGATCCAAGTACTAAGCAAAATACTGCAGGGCCTTGCTACTCGAAATGTGGTCTGCGGGCCAGCGGCATCAGCCTCACTTGGTCAGAAACACAGAATCTCAGACCCCACACAAGACCTACAGAATCGGAATCTCCAAGCCATTTGCTTGCACATAAAAACCTTGTAACAGGCGCGGCAGAATATCTCACTACAGTCTCACAACAGCCCTGTGGGACAAGCACTGTTACGATCCCCATTTCACAGAAGAAAAAAATCAAGGTTCAGATAAGTCTCTTGCCCAAGATCACGGAACTCCGGAGTGGCGAAAGTTGCCGAGGTTCTCCCAAGAGCCAGGCCTGCGAGAGGCGCCCACAACCCCTGCCAGGAATCGCTGAACAGGGCCTCGGTGCGCGCCGACCCTGGTCCGGCCAGGCGGGCGGGAGACACAGGCCAAGGCCCAGGTCGCCATGAGTGCAGGGAGCGTCCGCGGTAACCTCCTTCACTCACCTGAGCTGTGCGAAGGCAGACGCCGCAGCACCAAACCCGGTATCTCGCGTGCTGAGGCAGCACGAAAACTCCTCCAGGAACGCCGGGGCCTCACAGCCCCACTTCCGGCCAACTACCCACTACTTCCGTGTGCTGTGCGAATAACGGGTGCTGCCGAGGTTCAAATGACTGTGTCAGCGTTTTCCAAGGACGTTTTCTACCGGAGGATGTTGGTGGGGAGACAGGGGGAGTCTAGGACCTGCGGAGGGAAAACACCTGCCTAGATGCATCGCTCTGGAAGTAACTAAGTAGCTTAGAAACCGATTTGAATCCAAGACCGCCACTCAGGGTTTTATGGCATTATGAAAGTCACATAAACCCTCTAAGCCGGTACACTGATGGTAATAATGCACTTATCATAGAGATGCATCTGTAAAGTGCTCTCAGGAGACGAGTTAGTGATGTGATGGGTAGACGAGCCTGTTAGGAGAAATGGATGTGAGGAGCTGGAGCTTGAGGAGGCCAGAGCTATGGCAGATGAGCCAGGGTGATTCTTCACCTCCCTAATTAGGGAAGCTCACACGTGGGTCGGCATGAGCACCTGGGCAAGGAAGAGACTCTACCGAGCCTCTACCTATCAAGGTCTTCATTCCGTGATATGAAGACTGCGGATCAGGGTCTTCATACCTCTCAGCGCCTTGGCTACTGGTCTACAGTTCGTAAGGACTGTGAAGGAGACCTGAGAAATCATCCTCCCTCCAGAGCACCATCTTGTCCGGGAGACAAAGTCAATGTAAGGAGAACATGTCCCTGCAAGGAGAGGCAAGCCTGGCATCCCAACTCTTGGGCTCTGTGGATAGCACTGTTTGCCTAGATGTGAACATTTAGGGACCCAGACCACTGCTTAGGGAGGATTTTTTCACACAGGCCAGACCAGGGCAAACACTGCTAGTTGCTGATTATGACTCTGTCTTTGCTAACAGAACCCAGAGAGAGCAGAGAGCCCATCCCTAAGGGATGAACCATGGTTTGCTCCCAGGCAGCCGTAACAATCCTGTCCCTCTGCCAAATACTCAATTTCCCAGTCTCCCTTGAAGTGGGAGGAGCATGTAAATCAGTTCTGGACAAGGAAATTTAAAGGGAAGTGTGCTGGCAGGGTTCTGGGAAAGCTTTCATTATCATGATAAAGTATTACAGCCTCAATCCCTGCACAGAGCTGTGGCAGCCACCTTGTGGTAAGGAGGGAACAGAGTAAGGATGGGACAGTGGGATGATGAAAAATCTAGGTCCTTGATGAACTGATTCCTATGACATTCAAGTGCAGACTTGACAGGTGAGGAAAAATAATCTCCTCTTTGAGGTCCTGTTGTGTTACTTATAGCAGAATGCATTCTGAATTGTGGGGCTTTGTGAGGATGACAGAAGGAATTTTCATAAAGGGTAGCTCTCTGCTGTGCAGCACACTTGGGTCCCTTTTGTCTATGTGGGCCTCACCATTAATTGCAAACCTGTTCTCAGCCTTCACTTCTATGCATTTTGCCCTCAACCATCTGCCAGTTACTGTAAGATGGCTCAGGTGACCACAGGCTGCATCTAGCTCTCCTGTATCACCCGTTTTCTGGCTAGCAGCCTAGTGTCCAGATTCTGGACAGTGTGAAGCCCTTCTGATGACAGACTGAGCTGACGAGAAAGCCCCATTGGGCAGAAATGTGGAACCACGACTCCTCCTGGGCAACGTGGTGGAGCTTGGGCTTTGAGCCAACCTCCTAGCACAGTCCAGTGAGCACCTCTAGTCTCGTGCCTCCTCTGGGAAATGTTTACTTCAGCTTTGCCCCCCACCAACCCTTCTACCCAGGCCTCACCTCCCACACCGCAAAGACACAAGCAGGCCAAAGAATGCCACTCAAGCGGCTTTCTCCATTTTATTTCTTTGGGAAAGGAAAACGAAAAGTCTTTCCATCACATATGGTAGAGATATATATTTATATATATTTATATATAATTTCTTTTGTGGTTGGACATCCCAAAGCTAAGTCTGTTCATATTTTTTTCTATTTTTTTTTCCTACTAATGCCTTCTCTTCTCCCTGCCCCTGTGGCCCAGGGCCAGGTTCTGGGGCAGGTGCAGTGAGGGGTGAGTGGAGTGGGCAGTGGTTGTCAGGATGGCTTCCCACCCAGCTCAGAGACCTGGTGAGGACCACCCAGAAGGGGCTGTGCAGTGTTAGAGGCCACACAGAGGGGCACTCCTGTTTTTGTGGGGGACGCACAGCTCATTAAACAGTCACCAGTCATGGGAGGAGGCCAATCAGGGGCTGGGGGACTTGCTCACAGTAGTTGCCAGCTCTCTCCACCCTGTCCCCCAAACTCAGTGTTGGGGATGGGAGGAAGAGAGTGAAAAAGAGAGAAATACCAGGGCTGAGGGCCAAGCCTCCTCCAATTTTTATTGCTGGTGAATTAGAAATTTTCTTTTTCCTTCCTGTCTTGGGGAGACGGAGTCTGAGAGGGCCCCGAGAGGAAGTGACATTGGCTGACCTAGCACCTGCTGATGGCCATGCCAGCCCTACCCTGGGCAAATGCTAGGCCACCTCAGGGCCCAAGGAACCAAGAGGTCAGTGTTCCTCTCAGGGTAGCCTTGTTCTTCAAGGGCAATCACATCCAACCCTCCCCGCCCCCCAAACAAGGGCCCCGGGCTCAGACTTGGGCCAATAAGTGGAGCTGGGAAGTGGGCAGTGCACCAAAGGTCAAGCAGAATTTTCTACTGGAAGAAAAGGTGAGACTCTGGGGACAAGGTGGCCTGGGAAGATGATGTGCTGAGCATGAAAGCAGGAAGCGGGGGGAATCAGGTGGGGGAAGACATCACAGACACTCATCTGACCTCAGAAACTGGGTGAAGGGAGTGTCTGAGAGGCAGATAGCACTTAATAGCTGTAGTTAGAGCTGAACAGTGGCCCTAGGTGTGGGTAAGCCAAGCAAATGGGGCTATTGCCCTGCAGGATCCTGGCCAGAAGGGTGAGGGTAGAGCCGAGAAGCCTCCAAGTGACCCAAGAACAAGAGGACAGATCTTCCCTGGGCGCTGAGCTTCTAGCCCCTGCCCTCCCCTCCCCTAACGCACACACAGGGACACACACTCAGAACCTCGCCAGGCTCTGAGGCCTGAGCCCAAGAGACCTTGGGGGGGAGGGGCTGGGCAGGTAGCCCTCTCAACCACAGGCAGGCCATCTGCTCCCACTTGTCCTGCCAATCTGCCCAGGGAGGGAGAACACTGCAGAAAGGAGAGAAGCCAGGAGCCCAGGGTTAGCTTCAGCAGACACCATGCAGGCCCCCTCAGGCTCCACGACCTACAAGGTGAGCACAGAGAGCATCACTGGACACAGGATGGCCGACAGTAGCAGCCCAGATGCCCCCAGAGGGGCTGGGGCACCTCATGGCATTGCAGGCCTGCAATCTCCATCTCCAAGGGGGTGCCAAGAAAGGAAGCATGACTCCTCTGCTGCCTGGGCCCTCATCCCCACTCACTCTGCCCTCCCCCATTCCCTCCTTTTAGGAGGGTCCCAGTGGGCTGCCCACAAGGGCAGCTCAGGAGCTGGGAGGGCACAGCACTGGGGGAAACGGGGTCGCAGGGAGGAGCCTGGTCACAGCTGCTTTGAGAACCTCTTTGGTCTGGGGATATGGGGCATATGGGGGAGAGAGATGGAGGGGAGAGGACACTGGGGACTCTGGCCTTTTGACAGGGCCTTTGTCAGAAGGCCACGTGCCCAGGTCGAGGATCAGATTTCTGTGGACTCAATGCGCTCGAGGCGCGAAGGGGTCCAGGCTTTCTTCTCCTCGCCATGTTGGGGGGTCGGCGTGCTTGCACCTCCCGCCGCCCCGCGCTCCCGCAGCCTCCGCTCCAGCTGCTGGTTGCGCTGGTACATCTCCACATAACTCAGCTGCAGCTGCTTCTGGTACTCAATGACCTTCTCCTTCTCCTCCAGCCACACTCGGCGCTCCTCCGCGAAGCTGGCACCCTGGCGCTCCCGGGCGCGCCGCTCAGCCGCCAGCTCGGCCTGCAGCCGCCCCACCTCCCGCCGCAGGGCCCGCGTCCCGCTCTCCCCACCGGCCTCCGCCTCCCCGTCCACGGAAGCCAAGGAGGCGGCGGCGGCCACCCCGGCCTGACGGCGCATCTTGGCCTCGTCGCTCTCGCAAGTGGCCAGCGCGTCCTGCGGCTCCGCCGGGTCCACAGGGGTCAGTGCCGGCTTGAGGCAGGCGGCGGGCAGCTCGCCCTCGCCCAGCTCCAGGCTGGCCTGCTTGCTGCCGAAGGAGTCCCTCAGGCTGAGCAGCTGCTCCTCCTTCTCCCGCAGCGAGGCCCGGCCCTCCCGCAGCTGCGAGCGCAGCCCCACGATCTCACTCAGCTTCTGCGACACGTCGGCCTGCGAGTCCTTCAGCTGCTGCTTCAGGAGGGAAATCTCGCCGGCCTTCTGACACACCTGGGCAGGGCAGGCAGAGGAGAAGCGGCGGGTAAATGCGGAGCCCTGCTCACCCCAACCCACATCAGGTCTGGCACCAGGGCTGGGGCTCAGCCCCTCATCAGACTGGGCAGCAGTGACACAGTGGTGCCCTGCCTGGACTCAGGACAGACGCAGTCAACCACACATAGCCCAGGGACAGCCTCCAGTCCTCACAGACACTCCTACTTGATTCTTGTCCCTCCTGCTCCTTTTAATTCCCCCTTGTGATAGTGGGGGCTACTGTCCTGGGGTTCTCCAGAGGGACAGAAGGGAGATAGACGGCCCCAGCCCCCAGCCCGCACCTCCCACTTGGTTTCCTCCATCCGGGGCAGAAAGTCAGCCTGCTCCTTCTGGCAGGCGGCCACCTTGTCCTCTAGCTCTTCCCGCTGTCGCATCAGCCGGGCCGCCTCCTCCTGCAGCTGCTTCTTGTCCTGCTGCAGCCGCAGCACCTGCAGCTGCAGGCCTTGCTGGGCGCGCTGGGCGCGGCGGGCCACCTGCTGCAGCTTCCCGCTACAGCCCTGCCGCAGCTCCGCCAGCTCCCGTTCCCAGGCCTTCTGCCGCTCCTCCAGGACTTGGGCCACCGCCGCCTCACTCTGCTCCAGGCTGCGCCGCAGAGCTGCCACCTCCTGCTCCTTCTCCCACAGCCGCTCCTCCAGCTCCTGGATCAGTGCACTGGGCGAGGGTGGTGAGCAGGCCGCAAACGGCAGGCCTCCACCTCCGCCCTCCCCAGACCCCAGATGGCCTGGCCGCCCCATGGATGACGATGACCCACTCTTGCTGGAGGCCCGCCCACTGTCAGAAGTTCCCAGGTCCTGGTAGCCTGATCCCCCACCGCTGCTGCCACCACTGCCACTACCATAACTGGCAGTGCCAATGCGGTTGATGTGGCTGGTGGAGGCGCTGAGGGGCGCCAGGTGCTGGCTGTAGCTGGAGCTGTAGGTGGGCAGGCTTGTGAGTGAGTTCCGGCCTGAGTCTGAGAGGCCGCCCCCACTCCCGCCTGCTGGTGTCATGGTCCGAGACTTGTCCAGCCCTCCCTTGAGGCCACCAGGGCCCTGTCGACCCTCAGGGGTCCCATTGGTCTGCGGGGGGCACAAATTCTGCATGGAGTGGAAATTCTTGGGTACAACAGGCTTGAAGGCTGACGGCCGAACTAGTGGCTCTGAGCACTGCGTGAAAGCCAGGGAGGGGGAGGGGCATCAGGGGCGAGACCTGAGCCTTGGCCTCAGCCTCTTCCCACCCACCCATTGGATTTCCATCCTCAGGTCCCTCATCTGGGTCTCCACTTCATGGCTCACCCACCCCAGGTCTCTGTCCTGGATCCACCAGCTGGACTTTGCCCCAGAGTCCCACTCCATGGCTCCCCAGCCCAGCCCCCAAGAAGGCCCACTTTGCTCTCCTTTCTGGGCTGCTTTCCACCCCCAGAAAAAGGCTGCGAGGGTCTCAGGCCCTGGGGACTGACCTGGTCTAGTTTGCCTGAGGTTGCCAGGAGCTTAGGTGGGTGGCTAGGCTCTCGATACTGTGGAGGGGCCTTGTCACTGCCACCACTGCTGCTGCTGCCACCGCTACTGCCCACCACATTGCCGCAGACATCCGTGTGGTCACTGCCTCGAAGCTCGCCATTGAGGTAGAGGGAGTTGGCGAGAGCCTTGTCTTCTGAGGGGTAGCGGCTGGGCCTCTCCCTGCTGGCCCCACTGCCACTGCCTCGGGGGCCGGGGAAACTGCCCTGGCTGCCCCCACCCCCTGTGCGGGTGCCCACACTCTTCATGGCAAACTCCTGGGCATGGGCCACCCCACTGCCCACACTGCCCATGGCCAGGCGCGGGTCTGGGGGTCCAAGCTCAGAAGGCCGTGGGGCAAAGGCCAGGAGGGGATCCCGCCCTGGGTCAGCACGCACAGGTAGTGTCTCCAGCTTCGCCATGACTAAGCCAGGGGGACACTGTGGGCACAGATGGGAAGGCAGAGATAGGTCAGACCCCACCCCTACTCCCATCCTCCAGCCAAGTCAGTCCTAGCACTACCCTGCCTCCCAGTGCCCCTTTCCCTACAGTGGGTACAAAGAGTTCCCAGGCACCCAAGGTGGAGGAATAGGGCTAGGGTAAGAGAGGGAGCTTGGTAAGGGGGGCTGCCCATTGCCCACCTGATAAAGCCCAACCTCCCGGGCACCATGCACACAGTCCCAGCTTTGCCTGCCTCAATATTCTACTCAACTTCTGTCTCTACCGCCCTTGTCCATGAGCCTCCCAGACTTAAGGGCCCTCTTAACTCTTTGCTGAAACCCCCAGAACTTAAGGGTTCTTAACCCTGGGTCTGGGCCCTGTATCTCAATCTCATGGACTGGGGAGATGGGCTTGAAAGGGGAGAGCAGGACCTGAATCCCATAGAGAACCTCAGGAGTTAGGGGAGGGAGAAACACACCCCTATCCAGAAATTTAGGGTGGGGGTCCTTCCCAGCCCCCTAACCTAGGGTACTGCAGTCAAGGGCAGAAGTGGAAGCTCACTACCAGCGCAGGCTTCTCTCCTTGCCTTTCCAAGGGGGTGGGGGGCCGACGGGTCCTCAAGCCTTGGACCCTCCGAAGCCCGGTCTGCAGGGGCCATGTGCTTCACCCTCGCAGTCGGGGCTTGGCCCGAACCAGCTGCACGACTTTGGACGGGCCGACTGAGCCATCCCGGTCTGCAGTTTTCTCCTCTGCGAAATGGGAGGAATGAAGGACCTACCTCGCGGAGCTGCCTCGTGCCAGGCGCCCCGAGGCGGCGGACACGGGAGGAAACCGGGGTCTTGGGGGTGGTGGGCGGGAGGTGCCGCCGCGGCCCGCATCGAGGTTGCGGGTGGGCACCGCCTCCAGCGCTTCCTGCCCCCAGCGGACGGACAGGGCCGTGGCTGCCGCGCGTGGCGAGGGAGCCCTCCCAACTCAGACGCACGGGGACCCAGGCAGGAGAGGGGCCCCTCCCCGAGACCAGTACTCCGCAGGGTTCCCGGGGCTGGCTGAGGCCCGGGCAGAGGACGCACGGGCGCCAGCTGCAGGCGCTGGCGGAGCCTCCCTCGGGGCCTGCGTTTCCCACAGGTGGGCGGAGAGGTGGGCGGGGAGAGGGGCGGGGCCGCCGCACCCATTTGGCGCCCCAGAGGATCCCGCGCCTGCGAACCCCGCTAAGAATTCATTGCCACCCGGAAGACTTCCTGGACTACTCCCCTCCCCTGCTCCCTGTGGACCTTGACCCTACTCAGTTTACCGTGAAGTCCCCTGAGCCCTTCAGTGGGTGTGCGCCCCCCTCCTCCGAGGCCGGCCCACAGGAGAAGGGGGAGCAAGACCTCAGGTTACCTGTGCTCAGGGAGGCCGTGCTTCCTCGTTCCTTTGTCTCAAGTCCGCACCGGGAACACCTGCCCCAGAGATGTGCATAATCCAGCCGGGCCCCAGGCAGTGCCTGCCTCTGGTAAGGCCCTCAAATACGTGGGCCAGAAATGGGAGCAGGCGCCCTTCAGGCCTTTACCCCCTTCTCCCTTCCCAGACAGGCAGGGAGCCCTCCTTCCCTTCAAGGTGAAGGGTGCACGTGACGCCCAGTGGCCCCTTGGGTGCTCCACATACCATCTTCTACCCAGACGCCCATTTCTAATGCTAGGCCCCAGACCCAGAAAGCCTAACAAAACTTCTGTCCTTCTGGGGTCTTCTGACCACCACAGCAGGAATTGCAGCCCTAGATTGCTGGAAAGTTCACCATCAAGCCAGGCCACTACCTTCGCAGAATTCCATTCCCTCAGTGTCTGTACCCACAGGTGTGGAGAACAGCACTTTGCCACCCTCCTCCCTTGGGCCAGTCTGTCCCCCACATGCAAGGGCTGGGACCAGGGTGAAGCAAGAGAGGCTCCTAGGGCACACCTGAAGTGCAGGGTAAGCAGGCGTGCGACCCTGAGAGTGAGGGCCTCCTTAAATTTTGTGCCTTAGGTGCCTCTCTTGCCTCGCCCTAGTCCCAGCTCTGCCTCCACTCCCCAGCATACTCCAGCCTGCTATGCCTCAGGCCTGCAAACCCACCCACCCACCTAAGGACCACCGGCTTGTCTTGCCAGCCCTGGGTGCAACGTAGGGAGAGCTGGGGACTGGGAGGATGAAGGCTGAATGGCCTGAGGCTTGGAACCAGTGGGAAGGCCTGGGCAGGGTTTGGGGAGGAAAACTAGCAAAACCTCATACAAGTGGGGTTCAGGAGGTGGGGACAAGGAGGAGTCTGGGCTGGGGCACCAGGGTGGGTTTGACACCCTTAACATGACAAGGGAAGACTGCTTTGGGGAACACCAGAGAAAGATACTTCTCAGACACCGGATGGAGAGGAATGGAGAGAGACCGGATCGGCAGCATGTGAGGGTGGTGTGGGCGGAGCCCAGCATTGAGTTAGGGTAGCAGAGTCCTACAAGTCTGGGAGCAGAAAGAAAGTCAGGAGAAGGCGGGCCCTGAAGGCCAAAGTGGGGGGGCTTCAAGAATGTGGGGGCAGCTCCCAGTGTTGAAAAGAAAGAGGCCAGGTAAAATTGGGAATGAAGATTGTGCTCTGGATTTCGCAGATGGGGACATCACTGGTGCCCATGTCAGAATGGTTTCAGAAAAGTGATGCAAAGCAAAGGCAGACCACAGGGCTAGAGAGGGGTGTAGAGAAAGAAAAGGCAGAGTTCCTGCTAAAAAGAGGCCAGAGACGGCAATAATTTAAGGAGGTGTGAGATCCAAGGGCTTTTTTAATTTTAAAATTAACCATGGTAGAAACCTGAGTGTGTTGATATGCCGAAGGGAGGCGCCAATAGTGAGATGAAAGATCTAGGCAAGGAGGCTGCAAGGGGCTGCACCAGAGGCCTGGCTGTGGACAGGAACAAACCTTAGCAGTGATCAGGTTGATCATGTTAGTAACAGGGGATGTTTGGGAAGGTGCTTTGTACACTGTAAGGTGCAGTACAAACATATAGTACCACCTTCTCTGAGATCCAGGAAAGGAGAATTTGACCATAGGTTGGCACTGGTCATATGCCACTCTGCCCCACTATTTCCCTAGAGTGTGTGTGGCCCCCAGCCCAGCTCAGATGCCCAGAGTCCTGGATGGAATCAAGGTCCCAGGACCATTGTCCTGCTCATCCTTTCTCTGTGCTTTACCTGGGGGAATCCTTGACTGTCAACCCACAGAAACTCTTCCTGGAGTCTCACTCCCCAAAGAGCTTTTGCCATGATTCTAACCTGCATAGTTTACCCCTTGCAAGCATTCCCTGCCCCTTGCCTCTCCCAAGCTGGGGCTGCTGCAGCTTCTTTCCTAAAAATCCCAGCAGGGAGCTGACAGTACAAGAAGGGGATATGTTTTCCTAATAAGCAGGAACTGAGCCAAGAGGAAGGGTTTGAGCTTTGCCTGTGGGTCAGGGTCCTGAACTGGCCCAGATAACTGAGCATGGTCTGCAAAGGCAGCCTCCTGGCATTAGCACAACATCCTGGGATCGCAGCCTGCTGCCCAGCTCAGCCCTCAATGCCTGGGATATTACACACAGTATTAGCTGCCATGAAAGGGCCAAATGGATTCTACCTGGGGATTACATGTGCAGGTCCCTCCAACCCACAGTGACTACCCAGTCCCTCTCCACCTATGTCCCTCTCAAAGCTAGGAACACTTGGGGTCTCAGAGTCCCCAGGCCCAGCTTATTCCATCTCCTAAACATGTCAGCAGCCTCTCCTGCCAGCACCCTTGCTAGGGCTCCTAACTGGCCTTTCTTCTCCTGACTCCCTCCCCTGAGCAGCTGCCAGGGTTCTCTTTTTAAAGAGCAACCGAATCTTGTCCCTGCTCTGCCCAAATCCTTCCAAGAGCAGGATCAAGTGCAGTAGACAGAGTTCTGGTGGCATCATCTCCAAGTGTAAATCCCAGCTCCACTGATTAGGAGTAGAACCTCATGCAGGTATTTCATCTCGGGTTCTCACATCTACCTTCAGGCATTTTAAGAGGTAAATGTATTATGGATAAAATGCCTGGTATTCCTCTTGGCCTCCATAACCAGAGCAGAACTTGCAGCGGGGGCCCCAAGTCCTCTCCCGATGCCCATCCTATATCTCCCTTGACCTGAGCCCCTTTCCGCTCCACACACAACCTCTTCTCAGCTCTCTCTCCCCATCCTACAGCCTTCTAGAACCAATCCAAATGCTGCCTCCCAGGATGGCATCTCTGATCACCCCCAGAGGAGAGGAGTTTTGAAGCACTTGACTTAGGACACCCCCGGGAGATTTCACTTCTGAAGCCTCCGCAGGGCTGGCCTGTAGGTTTCCCAGGGGCACAGATGGCAGAGTCCTGGAGGGTCTCTGGGCCCTGGCATCAAGAAAATAAATGTAGGGCAAATGCATGTGGGAATGCTAGTTATGAGCAATGCAAAGAGGCAGTGAATAGGGGCAGGAAATCAGGAAGAGCTTCCAGGAAGAAGGACTGAGGGAGGGAAGGGATCTGGGGGCACTAAAGGGCTTTTGGGGTGTAGAGATCTCCAGAACTTCTTGGTTGGGATGAGTGAGGGGAGATCCATCTTCCCTTGGCACTGTGGGCACTGGCGGAGGAAGGGGCCCATCGCCTAGCTCCTTGCTCTGATTAAGCCGGTGTTTTAGGACTGAGGGGGCCGACAGCGCCCCCCCGCACCCCGAGCACACACGCGCACACACACGAGCCTCCGCGGGTGGGGGGAAGAGAAGGGGTCGCCATTCACCAGCACCCCAGGGCACGAAGCACCAACTGGTAGAGACCCCTACCACAGCGGTCGACTGAGGTGCCTAGGGGTCCCTACGGGGGAAATCCCGTCCGCACCTCCCTGGGCTCCCGACCAACGCGTGTGGCCCCGGGGGCGGGGCGCGGAGGGAAGAGGTGACATAATCCGGGCCGCACCCCCTCTGGCCGCCACCTCCCCCCAGGCCGGGCGAAGCATGCATGACATCATCGGCCTCATCTCCGCTCCCCTCCCCCCTGGGACCCCAGCAGCGGGACGCGCCCCCTCCCCAGCTCCGGTCGGGTCTGACGCGCCGCGCGGTGCAGCGTGCACTGCGGCGGGTCGGAGCTGGGAGGGGAGCCACGGTGGGCCTGCCTCACTTACTTGCTGCCTCAAGGTCCGGCTCTGGGTCTCCGATGCGGGCGCCACCGGCCCGGCTCACTGGCGCAGCCCAAAGCCCGCCCGGCGGGGCGCGCGGCGCGGGCCCGGCTCGGCTCTGCGCCCCTCCCGCTCCTCGCCCGGGCCCCGCCCACCAGCGGCTGCGGCAAACGCGGGCCCGCCCTCCGGCCACGCCCCCCGGGGCCACCAATCCCCGGGCTGGGGCGGGGCGCAGCGCCTTAACGCTTTAGACGCTGTGCCCCTGTCCGCGCTTGGGACCCCTGTGTCTCACACGCTCCAGGGCGTCGCAAGTCTGCCCGGAGTCCCTCCGTTCGTAGCCTCATACCCTCCCAGACCTTTGGGCTCAGCCCCAGTATCTCCTCGCTAACAAGTCCAGGGGGAGCGCGCCCTCCCTGAATCCTGCATCATTGGAGAAGGGGAGGAGCCCCTGTGGCTTGGGGAAGGGGGATCCTGACTCCGAGCTCCAAGGTGCATTGCTCTCCTGCGGCTGCTCCTCCAGACGCGGCCTCCCAGCGGACGCCTTGAAACTCTGCAAGTGTGCAAGGTGGGGGCGGGACGAGCCGTCGCAGGTGGATCCGACCCAGCTAAAGGAAGACCCTCCTGGGCGCGGGGACCTCAAGTGGTCATATGGGAGTATCAAGGGGCAGAAACTACGTCCATGAGCAAACGGAGCCGATTTGAAACTTGCTGCTGCTCGCGCAGGCTTATCGTCCCGAAGGTGCGACGAGGAAAAAAAATACACTTTACACACCAGTAGGGTTTGAGCGCTTTCATCCTGTGCCCGGCGCTTGGAGCAAGGCCGGGCCCCCGCCCCTACTCTGCATCCCGGAGTGAGAGGGAGTGAGGTGGGGACTTCGTCCTAGACCCGAAGCGCCAGCTTCGCACGCGCATGCCGCGTTCACTGCGGGGAGTGCTCACTCGGCTTAGGGCGGCCCGGGAGGACTATCGGGAGGAAGGAGTCGGCCTTGAAATGAGAAGTCTTACTCTTGAGGGTGGGGAAGCAAGCCAAGCCGAGGGTTCAGCATTAGCAAAAGCCTGCAGGCTCGAGGGTCTGTCCTAAAAAAACTGCAGCGCCTCCATTCCCGCTGGATTTAATCCATTATATATCTCTGCTGTTACAGCTGATTTGTTTGGTCTTATTTCGTGGTTTTTATATTTTTGTTTTCTGAATATTTCCACATTGGTTTTTATCTTCTATAGTGATTTTCAAGGCATAAAGTGTTTTTAATTCTCTTGGTGGTTGCCTTTAAATTTATCAAATAAAAATACAGTTTTACCAGCCTGAGCAAGAGCGAGACCTCGTCTCTACAAAAAGTAGAAAAATTAGCAGGACATGGTGGCACGTGCCTGTAGTCCCCGCTACTTGGGTGGCTGAGGCAGGAAGATTGCTTGAGCCCTGGAGTTTTGAGTGCGTTGCAGTGAGCTAGAATAACGCCACTGCACTATAGAAGACAGAGAGAGGCCCTGTCTCCAAAAAAAACAAACAAAAAACCAACTTTATATTAAAGTCAATGACAAACTATTCATTTTTACAGTCTCCTTTATGTTATGAAAAATTTAATGTACCTTTCCATCTCTTGGCCTGCCACCCTCACTCCTACTTTTATTTGTCCACTTAATCCAGGATGACAAATCCAACTTTCATTTATACTTTTTTTTAAGCCACAAATCTTCCTTTTCAATCATTGTTTTTGGCTTTTGCCAACTCTATGTTTAATTGGTTTCAATGTCACTGCCAGTTTTTATGCTCTAATTTTCCCTTTCCTCATTTGGACTCATCTCTCACATGACTGGTGATTTCAGGCAGGACTCCTGAATCTTGTATTCTTCTAAGCCTTTGCCCTAGGTGAGAATGCCTTTACCGTAGCTTGACTGTTTATAGAATTCCCAAACTTTCCCCCTCAGAACTTTTGTCCTAATGTTATTGTCTTCTGGCACTGAAAATGATGGCAAAGCTGGGCTAGTCTGTTCAAGGTCAGCAATTTGCCTGGTGGTTGTATGGGTTTTTCTTTACCCTCTGAGGTCAAACTCTTCGCCAGTATGCCTCAATGTGGGCCTTATCTTCCAGAAACAAAAGAATTCATCTTTTCAGCTTAAAAAAGTTTTCTTCTAATATGTTCCTGCTCACATTCTGTGAACAGATTATTTTGGCTTTTTCCTTCCCTAAAATTATCACATTGGATCACCACTGTCAAATAAATCTCTGTTCTTTTTCCCTACATCCTGGGAGAGTATGTCAAGTTTTTCTTCACCATTATGGTTTTAATTATTTTCAGAGTCAAGAGTACTGTTTGTTTTCTCCAATAACACATTTGAGTCTGCTTGTTTTATTTTCCTTTCATTTCAGCCAATTTCCCCTCCTCTTCTGTCTTGATATCAACTTAATCTCTTTATAGTTCTCCATTCCTATTTCATAAAGATTGTGGTTTTATATCTTTAAAGGAAAATAAGAGAATACTATATCTGACTCTGTTCTAAGGCACATGAAAACCTTAATAAAATGGACCATTTCTAGGAAATAAAATTACAAAAATAAGATGTTGAAAATACCATCCGAGAAATATGTCCCCAAAAGGCTCTAGGCTCAGATGGTTTAATGGAAGAATTCTCAAACTTTCACTGAACCAATAATCCTGACCCTGTCAACTTGTATCAGAGCCCAGGAAAGATAGAATGCTATTTCATTTTATGAAGCCACAATTCACCTTATACCAATTCCTGATAACAGCACAGAACAAAAATCGTAAACCAATCATACTCATCAGTTCAGGGGGAAATAATCCTAAATACAATTCAAGGAAATAAAATTAAATATTATTGTATATATTAATAAGCCATGGATTTTTCAAATGAGAAAAAAGATGTCAAAAAATCAATCAAAAAATCAATACCCCAAAAGAACGCTGCCTAATTAAATGGGAACAGCTGAAATTAAGACTCAGTGTTAAGCATTACCTTGACTTCTGGTAAAATGGCCTAATGACCAGTTGCCCTCCCCCTCTGTTCCTGTGGATAAGTTCCCCTAGCCAAAGAATCCTCTTATCAAAAGGAGCAGGTGCAGTTCCTGCTTATCTCTCAGTATTGGGTTTCAGTTCCCTGCCACCCTGTGGAATTATTCAAATAGGCCAATCACATCCCCTGCAGGAACCAGGGGGCACCTCATCCTCTTACTACGACAAAGCCTGCCCCCCCCCCACAAGTTCTGGTTGTTCACTCCATTCCTGAGTGCAACTCCTATGTGGACCAGCGTGGCTCATGGTGTCTTTCTCTGGATTGTGAGTAAATATAACTAATAAACTGCTGTCGATTCCACGTGTCCAGTGTCAGGTGTCCTGTTTGGCCACTCCCACAACCCTAAGATGGGAATCCCTCCCTCATCAATGAAGGAGATTAAGAAGTTAAAAGACATGATATCCTATGTTGCTGAGGTTGTAGGTAAACAGGAACTCAGCATTTTTGAGAGTATAAATTGGTATCTTTTGGGAGGCCAATTGGGTAGTGTATTAAAAAGTGAAATGTGTACACCCTTGAACCCAGAAATTCCATTTCTAGAAAGAAATCCTACCAAAAGTAATATGATATATATTCAAAGATAGGTATAGGTACTTCTACTGATTGTAAAAGTAAAAAATACATGAATCCTATAATAAATGAATTACAAGGCGTCCAGTGCAACATAACAATAGAAAGCTACTTAGAAGAATGATACAAATGTCTATGTATTGGCAGAGAAAAATGACTATATTAAGTGAAAAAAGCAGTGGAGGAACATATGCATATCATACTACAATTTCTCTATTTTTTTAAAAGAATACATATATTCATTAAAAAATATATATGTAGATGCATAGAAAAGTCAGGAAAGATACATATGAAATTTAAAAGAGGCTACCTTGAGACGATGGGATCACATAGCATACTGCATACTAGGCACTAATGTAATTTTTGCTCTTTTTACAATAAGCATATATTATCTTTGTAAAAAAATTAAAAAGGAAAAGAAGTTTGGAAGAATAAAGTAAGCTCTGAAAATGCAGAAATAGCAGAGTATTAAGACATTAAATATTTGCTCAGAAATCACTGCCCCAATAGAGTTTGCATTCTAGTGAGACATAAGATAAGTAAAATATACAGAGGATTAGAAAATGGCAAGCAGTAAGGAGCAAAGTTGGAATTGCTGGGGGATTCCAATTCTGGATAAGGTGGAAGGCCTTGTTGAGGAGGTAACATTTAAGGAGGAAAAGGAGTAAGCCAAGTGTGTAATTGGAGGTTTCTAGGATGTAATCATTTAGTATCTACGATAAAATGAGCTCTTCTTTTTCAATATTTCTTTGCTTTGTTGCACTGAATAAAGCTTCCAAATAGAAAAACTACTTAAACATTACTATTATTACAGTTTTATTTTTATTTATTTATTTTAGAGACACATCTTCATTCCGATGCCCAGGCTGGAGTGCAGTGGCATGATGATAGGTCATTGCAGCCTTCAACTCCTGGGCTGAAATAACAATCCTCCTGCTTCAGCCTCCCTAGGAGCGGGAACCACAGGCGTGTACCGCCATGCTTGGTTGATTTTTTTTAAATTTTATTCTTGTAGAAACAGAGTCTTGCTATATTGCCCAGGCTGGACTGGAACTCCTGGCCTCAAGCAATCCTCCTGTCTTAGCCTCCCAAAGCACTGGGATTATAGGCATGAGCCACTGTGCCTGGCCTAGAGTTTTTAGTAAGACCAATAACTACGAAAGAGATTAGCATTGTTAAAGGTCTGTCCTTTTAAACAGCACAGATCAGCTGACCTTAAAATAGGGAGATTAGCCTGGATTATCTAGGTGGGCCCAATGTAATCACAAGGGTCATTAAAAGTGAAAGACAAGGGCAGAAGAAGAGGGGGAGACATGACTGGGTAAGAGTGGTCAGAGAGGCACAACTTAACTGGCTTTGCAGATGGAGAAAAGAGGCCACTAGCCAAGAAATGCAGGTGGCCTCTAGCAGCTCAGAAAGAACCTCCAGAAAGGAACACAGGCCTCCCTTGATTTTAGCCCAGGAAGACCCATGTTGGACTTCTAAGCTACAGAAGCATAATAAATTTGTGTTGTTTTATCTAAGTTTGTGGTAATTTGTTACAGCAGTATTAGAAAACAAATACGAACACATAATAGATGCTTAATATTCATGTGTTGGATGAATGAAATCATAAAAGTCCTGTCTATAGATAAATGGGTAAAAGACAGAAATACATCACTTACAGAATCCAAATGCCCAATAAGCAGTTGAAAACACTTAGCCTCACTGATACTGAAGGGATGCAGATCAAAACCTATCAAATTAGCAAAGACTATTGCTCCTGGAGAGCATGCAGGAGATTTAAAAAAAAAAAAAAAAAAAAAAGACTACTGTGATCCTTTGGAGTCCTACCCACCAAGTCATCTGGAAGGGGACTTGGGGCTTCCTTTTGAGATGACTGTATAGTTACCTCTGAATGCCAAATGGGGGGGGGGGGCGGGTGAAGCACTTTAATCCATGCTGATGTTTGTACTGAAGGTTTTTACAGCTGTGCTTGTTTTATGAGGAAATGAAAACTTCTGGAATTGGGCCAAAAATTCACAGGAATTACCCACAAAGGTCTTGGGTTATCGAGACCACTATAAAACTGTAACTGCGCAGTGGCTCACGCCTGTAATCCTAGCACTCTGGGAGGCCAAGGCGGGTGGATCACTTGAGCTCAGGAGTGCGAGACCCTGTCTCTACTAAAAATAGAAAGAAATTAGCTGGACAATTAAAATACATATATAGAAAAAAAAATTAGCCGGGCTTAGTGGCACATGCCTGTAGTCCCAGCTACTCGGGAGGCTGAGGCAGGAGGATCGCTTGAGCCCAGGAGTTTGAGGTTACTGTGAGCTAGGCTGATGCCATAGCATTCTAGCCTGGGCAACAGAGTGAGACTCTGTCTCAAAAAATAAATAAATAAAACTGTAACTGAAATGGTTATGACAAAAGTATGCTGGGGTCTTTTACAAGCTGTTTTACAAGCTGATAAGTTGATGTTTACATATACACACACAGAGTTCATGAAAAATAAGTTAAAGGAAAAACACGTACAAAATTAAAGACTGTATCCTCCTTCTCACCGCTATTCTTTACTAATTACACAATTTACCTAAAACAGAAGACAGTTTATGCTCCTCAGAGCCCCAGTAAGTTAATTTTGGTTTTATATAATTGATTCTTCATATAATACTGAGAGACTCAATTGTATCTCTACACTGTAAACTTCATTGCAAGATATTTAGATATAAAGTAAAAAGGAGTACAAGTCACCAACCCAAGTGAGCTCTATGTACACACAGTGACTTGAGAAGCATGTAGGTCCTTCTTCAAGCCCCAAGCAGTATAATAATAAATTATTACATCTTGGAAATTATGACTATACACAAATCATTAATGAATTTTACAAAACATGTAGACACTAAAAAATGTTACCACATTTAAATTTTGTAGAAGCTGGGGTAAATTTGTCCAGCCAAAAGCCTCTTATTAAACTTTTTACATTACCATTGTAGACGGATATGGTGGAGGCTTTTATTACCTTTTATTACCTGTCCTTGTGTTCTTTACTTGCTATTTGCCAACTTTTCCTCTCCTGCCACCCAACAGGGACAGTAACTAAGATATAGAAATGAGAATTTCCTGGTGATTAAGTTCAACAATGTCTCATCTATGACATTCATATTTGTTATTCTGGTCTATTTTGACATAAGCCAATACGCACAAACTAAAAAGACATCAAGACAACTGCCAAACCAGACATCAAGCATGTGTCTGGTTTGTAATTTGTTACGCAAATTACAGTCAACTGTGGGGTTTAGCTCAACAACAAAGTGACTTGACTTACCTCACTGCTGAGAAATAAAGGACAATCTCTTAAAGCAACAGAGGCAATAAATCTCAGCTATTCAGTTCTGATAGGACATTAATAGTTTTAGTTTTATTCTTATTATTATGGATGTGTTTTTTGTATCCTATGTTAGAAATATAAGTTAAACTATAAAATCATATAAGAAAGTTAAAATGACTAAAACCAGTCAGAGTAAATCCAGGCTATAT
>CAUYSK010058620.1:0-39376 GCA_963575035.1 Avahi laniger | reverse complement strand
ATCAAAACTTATGTGCACATATGGAAATAACATTCATCAGGTGACAGGTGGGGGTGCAGGGGGGCTGGGTAAATTCACACCTAATGTGTGCAGTGTGCTCTGTCTGGGGGATGGGCATTCCTGTAGCTCTGACTCGGGCGGTACAAAAACAATTAATGCAACCAAAGCATTTGTACCCCCATAATATTCTGAAATTTAAAAAGAAATTGGAGATGTGAAAGTTACTGGAGATACTCCTAAGACTGACTTCAGCAAGGTATTAGGGTGTGGGGACATATTACAAGAAATTCAAACCTGCGGAGATGGTGTGTGGACCCTCCTCCAGACAATGCATTGTAAACGGGTGGGGAAAATGAGGTTAAAAAGCTGAGAAGGAATGACACAGTGAGGAAGATAAAAAAACAACTCCAACTCATCTACAATGCCTTGGATTTGGGTTAAATTAGTCCCTAATTTAATCATGGCTTCTGGATCTTTGCAGACTTTATTAACTGCCTAGAATGCAGTTTCTTCTATCGCTCCCTCCTTAGCAGTGTTAAACACCAGTTTTCTCATTTGTAAACTGAAGCTAATAACACCCACCTTAAATGTTATGAGGAAAATAAATCAGGTTGTGAAAGGGCCTACATTAGTGCCTATAACATAATATATATATATGTGCGTGTGTCTATATATATATATATGTAGTAGTATTTTACTGAGAGTTGTATTCAGCAGAAAAATATAATCCACATAAAACTACCACAAGGCAATAGGAAAGTACTTATTAATGTGGTCAACATTGGCGAGACAATGACTGGTGCTAGCATTAGGTTGCTTATATCCCGGGGAGGAAAAGACCAACCTAAAACAGGGCCTCTGCCAAGGCAGAGAGAGTGAGAAATGGACTGAAGGAAGGGACAGCTCACAGGGGTACTTACGAGTGAGTGGTGGGCGGGTGCAGGGGTAGCTCTTCCCTCATTCCCATCGGTCCTTTAGAGCACCTCAAATAAGCCTACATTGTTAGAGAAAACTTACAATGTGTGTCTTGTTCTTCCAAAAATTGGAAGGATCTGCTTTCTCAAAAGGTTTTGGGAGCAAGAGGAAGGAATACAGGTGGTATAGCTCTTCTACTCAGCTGAGTGACCTTGGACCAGTCATATAACCCCATCAGCTCTTAGTTTCCTTCTCTATAAAAACAGAAGGATTCAACTAGATTTGTGTACTCCATAGTGTGCTCCACGTCGCCCCCTGGGGGACATTTTGGCTATGTGCAGGGGAAGTTTTGGTTGTCTCAAGGACTGGGCAATGCTAATGGCATTTAGCAGGTATGGACGGGACGCTGGAAGTCCTGCAATGCTTCGCAGAGTTTGGCACAACCAAGAATTGTCCTCCACCCTGCACAGCTTTCTAAAGTCCCTCTGACATACTGAGGCAGGTGAAAACCCTTGTCATAATTAATAAGCCTAGACCTAACTCAGTTTCACATAAGAAAGCAAAACATTTTTTGCACAGTTTTAATGTGTACTGGTCCTACTAGTTTGTATTCTAATATCCACCTGTCCCTATTCTCTTACATTTTTCTTTTTGCTTGTACAAAATCGCTCCTGATCTTCTTTCAAATCTAAACTTATTCACTGTAAGTAGCACAAGCCTCAGGCTACTTCAACATATCTTCTAGACTGCAGTATGCAACCTGTGAAATTATGTATTGAATATATAACCATAAATCATTCCCATTTTATTTATCACTTGCAGTTAGGGCACTTCTAGTTATGTGTATATTACTTATTGCATGGATTTTATTTTAGACTAGATCATAGAGACAAGGGTGTTACAAAATATTTGTTATAAAAAATGTTCTTGAGCCTAAAAGTTTGAAAGCATTTAGACTAAATGCTCTGATGTTTCTATCCCCTCTAAAATTCCAAGACTTACCACTTGTCCACATTTATCTTCTGCTGAGAGCAAACTACAGAAAAAAATAGGATATTTTTCTTGTTGTAACACTCTACAGCAGGGGTCTCCCACCTATGGTGAGTTGTATGATTATTTCATTATATGTTACAATGCAGCAATAATATAAATAAGGTGCTCAATAAATGTAATGCACTTGAATAATCCCCAAACCATCCCCCACTCCCTGGTCCATGGAAAAGTTGTCTTCTGTGAAAACAGTCCCTGGTGTCAAAAAGGTTGGGGACCACTGCTCTGCAGCATACTGTACTTAACTTGAATGTACTTTTAAGCAATGATGGTGACGTGGGAGATGACCTATTGTCCCCCAAATATCCATCCAATACTGGAATAATCCTAGTAAATTATAATGAATAATGAAAACTAAGCTGAGCCACATCCATATCCGCTAACGATTTCTTTACACTTTAGCAGGACTCACGCAGGGCATTTCAATTATGCTGATTTTCAATGATCTATAAAAATTACTCTCCTGTTAATAGTTCTCTGAACCTCACGCCTGGCTCACTTTGCCTCGGCAAGCTTCTACCTCCTGTTCCTGTTGAAAGATTCTTTTTAATTTGTTTTGCCATCAAAAGAGAAAAGTGAAACTATTTTTCAAGAAACACAGAAACTTTTGATAGAGCTGAAATGGCATGTCAAATAAAGACAGCTGAAATAACTTGTGTTTGGTTACTGTCTTTATTTCTCAAGAAAAATAATCACCACCTGGGAGCTGTATGCAATTCTGCAGCATTTGAACAATCTCAGTCATTTATTTTTGTTTCACTTCTGAAAAAAATAGCCATGGCAAAAAGTAGAGAAGAAATGCATATTTTAAAGAATGAATATTTCACTCCTTTTTTTTTTTTTGCAAAAGAAAAGCTTCTTTGTTTTTCAATAACCAGATTAAATTTCTATTTTACCCACCTCCACTTCCAACTGATGACACAATACTTAATTGACTCAATTCCAAGTGAATTTCGTCAAATTCCGTGACCTCTCAACAATTTTGGGTTTAAAACTTACTTTTAGGATTGTCTCCGCCCCTCATCCTGCAGTGTGTAGCATTAGTAGCGTGGGGGTTGTCCACTTCTCTGTCTTGATCTGCTCTATAATGGTCTGTGCCAAAGCCATTGGCACTAGCACTGGCCATTGGTATCTGCTGGGAAGCCACATCCCCCATCAGACTGGCACTGTCTATAATACCATCCAAGGACGCATTGCCCAGCCATGATGCCATGACCACTTGTGGGTCCTTCTTGCTCTCAGTGTCTCATTCAAGCCACTCTTTACCATCAAGGAAAACATCTGACTGTTTTCCTCACACCATCGCAATCAGATTTCAGATGGGGATAACACTCGGATCCATCTGCCTAGGTGTTGCACACAGCCATCTCTGTTCTGTTGGGTTGTCTTGACATAAGGATGCTGGTATGAGAACAGGCACTTCCCAGGGCAAAAGGCCCCCCAAGGGTGGCGTTACTCTTCTTTACTGCTGAATCTCCAAATTCAGAGAGGGAGTAGGGTTCCTTCATCTCTTGCCCCTGCCCAGGACTTGCCCCATAGGAAGTAAAGATGAGGCACACAGCTTCCCACACCAGGGTCTAACTCTCTTGCTTTATCTCCACATATCTCTCTCTTCCACCTCCAAACTCCATGGGTACCTACCTAATTTTGATTGGTGAATGAGGAAAAATAATTCTCTCATGAACTATCTTCCCCCAATTTTTCCTGTATTAAGTGATTTAGAACTTTTAAGAATTTTAACACCTTTGTTGATCCCTTCCTCTATTTTTATGGGTATGAAGTAAAATGATCTCTCTCATAGATTGCTTATGGAAGTTTGGATGATACAAACTTTTGGCTCTAGGTTTTATGAGATTTAAACAGTAATTATGCTCCTGTGAATCTGGCTTAAGAATATAATCATGCACCTGAAAACATTTTGGCACAAAAATTCTAAGCACCACATTATTTATAATAGTGGCCCAAAATGAAGACCTTAAATGCCCAAAATACAGAGAAGTACAAAATTACAGAAATTTTCTGTGACGCAATAACATGCAAGCATTAGAAATTGTGTTGAATAAGGGGATTAGTCATATACAGAAATATTTGTGATATAGAATGCTAAATTTAAAAGTATGGATAAAACATCAGGTTTCAAAGATTTGGTATTAAAAATGAATATAAAATAACTCATTGATAATTTTTATACCAGTTACATGTTAAAATGATAATATTTTGGATATCTCAGATCAAATAAAATATATCAAAATTAATTTCACCTGTTTCTTTTCACATCTAGGAACATGTTTCCTACAAGATTTAAAATTACACATGTGGCTCGAATTCTATTTCTATAGGACAGCGTAGCTCTAGAAACTGGCTTGAGCAGAGGGGTCAAGGAACCCTATTGTATTCTAATAATACAGATTTATGCACATAAAGTGAACCATCCCCAATACCAAGATGCTTTCAACAACTACTTCATTCTCTCTTAAACGTGTTCTTTTCTAATTTTTATATGCTCCTCTGAGCACACAGAATGAGGACTTCTGGTAGTTGTGAACCTCTCTTGACCTCATTACTTGAGCATTTGATGGCATTCCTTGTTGCTCCCCTATGAGAGGACACCCGGGCCCTGTCTCTAGGAGCTGGGCAGCAGCCATCGCGGGGGAGCTGCTCCTGAGGAGCAGAGGGCAACTGAGTCCACGGTGAGTAGGCAGAGCAATAGGAAATATTTTAAATACTGATATTAAATAGGGATGGCCTCTGAATAAAAACTAATACACGATTATATAAAACCAATTGACCTGATTCATTGCATGGTAATCACTCACGGCATTTTGTTCAGAAGATCTCCAAAGCAAATGCCACAGATCCTACAAATCTCCTTTAGAAGACAGCCTTGTCCCTCTACCTGAGGGGAGGCCATGGACAGGAGACTCAGCCCTTATCTTCAGAGGACTCTGGCTCTGGAGGACAGAGCTGGGAGAGGAGGCACTGCCTGAGAGGCAGGCACCCAGGTACTACTGAGTCGTGGGGACTCAGACCTAGACTCGAGCCATTTGGGCACAGTGGCAAGAGCAATATATTGCTCAGCCAATGCTGTTGTCTGGGGCTTTGACGAACTGATTTGCTGTTGCTGTTGTTTTTCTTAAGGGGAATTGTGCAAGTCAGCAAAACACAGAAAATAAAGCTTCCTTTCTGAGCCTGACAGAACAAACACCGTGATTAAGAGCACATCAGTTCCACTGGCTGTTCTCTACCAACCAGCCAGCAATTCTGCTGTGCTCCTTTTTTAAGGAGTGTACGTTTCTGCATTTTATCTGTTCTAAGGATTGCTGTTATCACTCAAAAGATGATCTACAAATTATTTGGGGGTTCTTTTCAGAAACAATGAGTTCACTTAATTCACAGCAAAGTGAGAGTTGTAACTATGTGATGGGAACGCATTACATTTCTCAAAACTCTGCCTTTGCTAAATGACAACTTCACCATGTGCATTTGCCCTCCAGGTTTCTGCAGAGCTGTGTGTCTAACCAGATTAACACAGTGTTTACCTGCTCTCTCCAAACTGCCTGCCCGTAGAAAGACCTCAATCCTTCCAAAGCTCTGCTAAACTTGAACAACGTTGCAACTGACTTGGTTTAGCCATCGCTTACTTTTCATTGCACGGTCCTCTCTTCTGCGCAGCTGGGTAGTTCTGCCCCGGATCACAGCAATAAGGATTCTTTGAGAAGCAGCGACCTCAGCTCCCCGTGCTGATGCCCCTTCTACAATTCACAAATCTCTAGGCAACATGTGTATCTCGGTTAATGGCTTTTCTTCTCTTGCCTCATCTAAGCCGGAGCTGTCAGTGAGGGGCCATGGGGGTTTGCATACATGGAGATCGAAAGAAAAAGCTCCATTTGTTTCCATGACAGGGAGATGATCAGAAAAGCAAGCTCTGCAGGTGGTTAAAGGACCTATCTTCCATGCTGGTGTGAATGGGACTTTCATTTCACTGCACCATCAGCAGCTCAGGAAACTCTGCTACTGTCAGCTGAAAAGAAGTTTAAAGAAGAAACCAAACCAAATAGATCTTCACACTCCCTGGCAAACAGGCGGTTTCCCCAGGGTGATCTTTTGACAATTGTGACTATGCCGGCTTCAGTGTGACAAACTGTTTTCTGTTCTGAGGATGGCTCAGGATACACAGAGGCAAGTCATCCCAGCATCCCACTGCTGTTGGAGAGTCCTGAGCAAGAAATGCATCTTGCTTAGGGATTTTCTCCACTTGGGCCCCTCGGTGTAGACATCTAAAACAGACTGACTTTCTGAGAAGTCTGTTCTATGCAAATTTAGAGGAAATGTCTTTCAGATCCTTTGGCCATACAAAGAAATAGGTTCCTCTGTCTTATCCCTGGCCTTATATCCAGGCGGCATGCACGCCTGGCTTTCCAGGGGCTTTCCATTGTAAATCATCTCCACTGGGCTTTCAAGGAAGGCTCTGTCTGCCTTCTAAGATTCATTTTCATCTAGTATTCCTCTTGTTCTGCCTTCTCCCTGGACACAAGGATTTACTTTGCTATGTGTTTGTTTGTTTGTCATATGTATTTATTTATTTTTTGAATGTATTTACTATTTATTTATTTCATAATATTATGGGGATACAAATGCTTTGGTTGCATAAACTGCTTTTGTACTGCCTGAGTCAAAACTACAAGCATGCCCATCCCCCAGACAGTGCATGCCGCACCTGTTAGGTGTGAGCTTAGCCATCCTCTTATCCCCCCTCCCACCTGCTTGACACCTGATGAATGTTACTGCTATATGTGCCCATAAGTTTTCATCGATTAGTGCCAATTTAATGGTGAGTACATGTGGTGTTTGTTTTTCTATTCTTGTGATACTTCACTTATAAGAATGGGCTTGGCCGGACGCGGTGGCTCACGCCTGTAATCCTAGCACTCTGGGAGGCCGAAGCGGGAGGATCGTTTGAGCTCAGGAGTTCGTGACCAGCCTGAGCAAGAGCGAGACTCCGTCTCTACTAAAAAAATAGAAAGAAATTAGCTAGACAACTAAAAATATATAGAGACAAATTAGCCGGGCATAGTGGTGCATGTCTGTAGTCCCAGCTACTTGGGAGGCTGAGGCTGTAGGATGGCTTGAGCCCAGGAGTTTGAGGTTGCTGTGAGCTGACGCCACAGCACTCGAGCTGGGGCGACAGAGTGACACTCTGTCTCAAAAAAAAAAAAAAAAAAGAATGGGCTCCAGCTCCATCCAGGATAATACAAGAGGTATTAGTTCACCATTGATTTTTATGGCTGAGTAGAAATCCGTGGTATACATATACCACTTTTTATTATTCTACTCATGTATCAATAGGCACTTGGGTTGTTTCCACTTCTTTGCAATTGTGAATTGTGCTACTATAAATATTCCGGTGCACGTGTCTTTTTAATAAAATGTCCTTTTGTCCTTTGGGTAAATGTCCAGCAGTGGGATTGCTGAATCAAATGATAAGTCTACTTTTAGTTCTTTCTAGTACATACTAGAGGTTGTACTAGTTTGTTGTCATATGTATTTAGTTCCTGCTTCACCTTTACCGCCCTCCACATTCAGGTTTTGTGCATTCAACTTTCCTATACCAGCCTTTTATCCCTAATCAATAAGACCATACAAAAATTTATTTATGGAGTGTTCACAGAGGAAACAAATAGAAAAGCACATGTAAGAATGTATATGCTATGGGACAGGGGTTATTTGGCTCACATTCAAATTTTAATATCAATTAACCTTCTAGGCAGGACTTTAACATCAATGGCTAATCATTTTAGAGGATTTCTTCAATAGCGAATACTGAAACATTTAGACAAAAAGAGATAGAGAAAATAACAATAAGTTTTGAGTCCTGTTTCTCTGTACCAACTAGCCCATCTAAATGAAGTTTGATTGCATGCACATTTTTAAAATAACACCAGCAAGTTCCAGTTTCAAACTAACCTAGAGTCCATGAAGTGGTGGTGTAATTAATCAACCACATAGCTGTAATTTGGAATCACTTTCTGAATTTTAGGATAGCTTGCATCCAAGGGCCAGATTAAATTGAAAGCTTGCTTGAGAATGTTTCAGTGAGGAAGGGCTGCTGCCGGAGTGGCAAGTGAGCCCCAGGGAAAGAAGCATGGTTATAATCCCCCAATTCACAAGCAATTTCCTTCTCAGATTATACCCACAACTCTTTTAGCAATATCATTTTGCTTAATTAAATTGCTGTTCAAGTACATAAGCAAAAATAAGGGTTTTCTGAAAAGTCATCATATAAGCAATTGATAAAATTGTAGTATGAATTTTAGAGTTAAATTCTCTAAACTTGGTAACTGTACAGTGGGAACTTAAAAGAATATCCTTGACTTGAAGAGAGGAAATAAATGTGGAAAATGTTAAAAATTATTAAAACTTGATAAAGGGAATATAGAAGTTCTGTGTATTAATATTGAAACTTTTCTGCATATTTAAAAGTTATTTTAAAATAAAAAGATTTGTTTAAAGCCCCAGGTGACTCTAATGACTGGCATTTGGAGATCACAAATAACAGTGTGAATGTCACCTGGAGAAACCTAATGGGATGCTTTCTCATCTTCTGTCCTGTTATTTTTATAATAGCTTTTGGATGAATAATCAATGTATTATCTAGAATTATCATCCAGATAAACAACCAGGTGGGAATGATGATAGGTATTAAATAACATGAAGAAATTGACCTGCATTTATACTTAGGCTTATAGATAAACTTTCCATGCAATCAATTACTTGTCTTAACACTGTCAGACTTTTCTAAGATAATTGCATGTGCAATAATGATCTGCCTGCATGCTTATTCATTATGACCATATTAATAAGTTAATGATCATAAGAAAGAAACCTCAAAATTCCACAGATAGGTCTTATTGCTTCTTCCTTCCTATTTCTTTTTCATCAATTATAAAACATTAAAACAAAATATCTTTGGAAAATATGCCTAACCGAATCATAGCAAGATTCCTGATTTTAATCCCTGTATTTTTTGACTACTTGCTGTGTACCAGAAGCTTTGTCAGGTGTTTTCATGTTGTTTCAGGAAAGGACAGGTTATGCTGCTGCGACTAATGTCACCAAGATCTCAGTGGTTTATAACAACAAAGGCTTATAACTTGCTCCACTATAATTCCATTGCAGATTGGTAGTGGGGTTCTGCTCACAGCAGTTGTTCAGGGAGCCAAGTTAACAGAGAAGCCACCATCCTGAGCATTGATCACCGTACCAGAGGGAATGGGGCCTCTGGAGGATGATCTTGTGCCAGCCCTAAAATGACACCCATCACTTCCATTCACAGCTTGTTGGCCAGAGTAAGTCGTGTAGCCCCATCCAACCAAAAAGAAGCAATGCTACCAAAGACCTGGGAAGTGGAGGGTCCCCTTCCAGTAGCATTAATGACTATAAAATATACATTAAATCATTTCTCCTTATCCCTGCCAAGTAGCTCAATGAAGTAGTGACTTTCCTTATCCTCATTTACAGATGGGTAACTGAGGCTTACAGAAATTTAGAAAATTTCCTACAGTTCCTCAGAAAAGGAGCCAGAATTTGAACACAGATTTGTACGATTCCCAAATTTGTGATCGTATCCTTGAAGATATATTACCTAGTTGCTTATCCTCCTTTCTTTAATCTCAGAGAGGGATTTGGTGTATAGTTATGAAGAGGCTTTGCTGGGAGGTATCGGGACTGATGTGACTCTGGAGGGACAGCCTTCCCTGTGAGAAAATACTTTATTACTCCAGCTGGCTAGAGCTGTCCAACTCCTCCCCACCCTTCTGCCTCGGCAGTGTTTTCCTCAGCCCACCATCTAGCTGCCAAATTCTGCAGTTCACTTCCACCACCAGCATGTTTCCCTCTACCCACAAGGTCAATTTACCTCAGCTACTCTCTCAGACAAGGACACCTAGCCCCTGGCTGGCAGACTTTTTCCCCAAACCCTGACACACTGCTTTTCAGAAGTGTGAGTACAACCAGGTAGGATAGGGTAGGATTCTTTTGTGCTCAGAGCCTATTTACAGCTTGAAATTCTGTGACCCAAGCTTTATCATTTTATGAATAATCTTACCAAAGCGTATCAGTCAGCCAGTATTATGGATGGAATGTTTATACATTTATATCCCTCCAAAATTCACATGCTGATATCCTAACCACAAATGTAGGGGTATTAGGAAGTGGGGCCTTTGGGAAATAATTAGGTCTTCAGGGTAGAGTCCTCTTCAGTGGAGGCAGTGTCTTTAAAAATAGGGACCCCGAAGAGTTCTCTCTCTCTCCACCATGTGAGGACACAAAGGGAAGTCAGCAGTCTACGATCTGAAAGAGGGTCCTCACCAGAACCCAACAATGTAAGCACCCTTATCTTGGACTTCCTGCCTCTAAACCTGTGAGAGATAAATTTCTGTTGTTCATAAACCACTAAGTTTATGGTATTTTGTTATAACATCCCAAACTGACTAAGATAATGCTCAGTGAGCCAGTTGCAGAACAGTGGCCTAGCCCAATATCAGTGGGGGGTGGAGGGAAGAATATACTCTGCCCAACCCACTTGGAGAATTAAGTCAAATGATGAAGAGTATGCATGGATGTATATTTCCATAAAAAAGAATGAGTAAAGAATCGGAAATGATAATTCAGACTGTGCCCTCAATGAAACAGGAGATGAAGGAGCTGATGAATAAAATGACCAAATACAAGAATCATAAGTATTCCTGAGGGTGAAGAAGAAAACAAGGGCTGGAAAACCTATTTGAGGGAATAATTGAGGAAAATTCCCTGGTCTTGCAGAGATTTAGACATTCTGGTTCAAGAAGCTCAGTGAACCCCTCAGAGATTCATCACAAAGAGGCAATCACAAAGACATATAGTGATCAGACTGATCAAAGTCAACATGAAGGAGAAATTCTTGTGAGCAACAAAGCAAAAACATGAAGTAGCTTACAGAGGAAAATCCATCAGGCTAACTGCAGACATCTCAATGGAGACCTGACAAACCAGAAGGGATGGTGCCCCAAATTCAATCTTCTTAAAAAGAACAACTGCCAGCTAGAATTTTGTATCCTACAAAACTAAGTTTCATATATGAAGGAGTAATAAAACCTTTCCATCAAACAAACACTGAGAGAATTTGTCAAGACCAGATCTGCCCCGCAAGAAATACTCAGAACTGCATTATATTATACATGGATCAGCACAATAGTCACCCAACAGAGTAAAACCACCCAAAAGCTAAAGCTCAGAGCTCGTATAAAACAATAGTACAAGAGGTAAAACAAAGCATTAATGTACTACCCGACAGGATAAACAGAGCAGCGTCCCACAGATCAATTCTGTCAATCAACATGAATGGTTTGAATTCCCCACTCAAGAGACATAGGCTGGCTAAATAGATTAAAAAATACAATCCAAGTATCTGCTATCTCCAGGAAACACACGTAAACCACAAGGACTCATACAGAATCAAGGTGAAGGGATAGAAAAAATATTCCATGCAAATGAAAATCAAAAGAAAGTAGGTACAGCCATTCTCATATCAGATAAAATTGACTTTAAATCAACAAAAGTAAAGAAAGACAAAGAGGGTCTTTATATAACGATAAAGGGAGAAATTCAACAAGAATACATAACAATCCTAAGTATCTATACACCTAAGAGAGGAGCATCCAGATTCATAAAGCAAACCCTACTAGACCTAAGTAGAGAGATAAACATCAGCATTATAATTGCTAGGGACTTCAAAAACCCACTGACAGAACCGGACAGATCACCCAAGAAGAAAATAAAGAAATGCTGGACTTAAATGGGACTCTAGAAGAAATAGGCCTAAAAGACATTTACAGAACATTTTACTCAACAGCTACTAAATATACATTCTTCTCATCACTACATGGAACTTTCTCCAAGATCGATTATATTTTAGTCCACAGAACATGGCTAAGCAAATTTAAAAAAAATAGAAATCATACTATATATCTTCTCAGGCCACAGCGGAGTAAAACTCAAATCCAAGAGAAACACTGAAGTCAACACAAAGTCATTGAAATTAAACAACCTGCTGCTGAAAGATTATTGGATCAGTAATGAAATTAAGATGGAAATGAAAAGAGTCTTTATGCTGAATGACAAAGTGGACACAAGCTATCAAAATCTATGGGATTCAGCAAAGGATTTTCAGTCCTAAGGGAAAAATTCATACCCTTAAATGCCTACATCAAAGAGACAGAAAGATCACAAATTAACAATCTAATGATATGCCTCAAGGACCTAGAAAAGGAAAACCAAACCAAACCCAAAGCCAGCAGAAGAAAATAAATAACTAAGATCAGAGCAGAAATAAATGAAATTGAGAAAAAGAAAATAATATAGAAGATCAATGAAATAAAAAGTTGGTTCTTTGAAAAGATAAACAAAATCAATAGGCTTCTGTCTAGATTAACCAGGAATAGAAGAGAAAGGATGCAAATAAGCTCAATCAGAAACAAAAAAGTAGATATTACAACTGATTCCACAGAAATACAAAATATCATCTGTGAATTCTATGAAAATCTCTATGCACATCATAGAGGAAATGGACAAATTTCTGGAAACACACAACCTCCCAAGACTCAAACAGGAAATAATAGAATTTCTGAACAGACCAATAACAATCAAAGATACTGAGGCAGCAATAAAAAATCTTCCAACACCACAAAAAGCCCCATACCAGATAGATTCACAGCCAAATTTTATCAGAACTACAAAGAAGAGTTGGTACCCAACCCAATAAGGAAATTATTTCACAACATTGAGAAGAAAGGAATCCTTCTCAACTCATTCTATGAAGCCAGTATCAGCTTGATACCAAACCCAGTAAAGGACACAACAAAAAAAGAAAATACAGACCAATATTCTGTATGAATATTGATGCAAAAATCCTCAATAAAATATTAGCAAACCAAATTCAAGAGCACATGAAAAAAAAATAATCCACCATGAACAAGTGGGCTTTATTCCAGGGATGCAAGGATGGTTCAACATATATAGATGAAAAAATGTGATTCACCACATAAACAGAAGCAAAAACAAAGACTATATGATCATCTCAATAGATGTAGAAAAAGCATTCAACAAAATTCAGCACCACTTCAGGATAAAAACCCTCACCAAACTAGGTATAGAAGGAATATATCTCAAAATTATAAAAGCCATTTATGACAAACCCACAGCCAACATCACACTAAATGGAATAAATTTGAAAGCATTCTCCTTAAGAACTAGAACAAGACAAGGATTTCCACTGTCACCACTTCTATTCAACATAGTACTAGACTCCAGGACTGTGACAGAATAAATTTCTGTTCTTTATAAATAACCCAGTCTCAGGTATCCTATTATAGAAGCACAAACGGACAAAGATAACATGTGACTGTGATTCTTCCCCATCACTAGGTAGAACATAACTCCCGTCTCCTTGAGTCTGGGCCAGACTTATGACTCACTTCTAATTAACAGAATGCAGTGGAAGTGATACTGTGTGACTTTTGAGGCTCGGTCAAAAAGAACCATCAAGCTTCCATCTGCTTTCCTTGAGACACTTGCTTTGGGGGAATCCAGCTGTCGTGTAAAAGTTTGGCTATCCTGGGACCACTGTTCTGAAAAGGACATACATAGGCATTCCAATCTGACTCCCAGCATCAAGTGCTGGCCACAAGTGAAACATCTTGACTGCCCAGCCCAGTCATGATTTCAAATGACTGTAGCCCCAGCTACCACCTAGCCATAACCACATGCGATATTTTGAATGAGAACTGCCCAACCAACCCCTTTTTGAATTATTGGTTCACAAAATTTTGAGTAAAAATAAAATGGCTAGGACGTTGGTACTTTAAAACAGAAGTCTGCCAACCTCCTCATTTGCTGGCAAATTAATACGCTTCTCTTAAAAATAAAATAAAATAAAATGGATGTTCCTATACCACTAATGTTGGGGTAATTTGTTATAGAGTGTCAGTGACTAGATTGGCTTCCCATTGTTGTCAGGACAATCCAAAGTTGTTTCTGGAAGCTAGAGGGCCCTGCATGTTCTGGCTCCAGGCTATTCCTCCAGCCTCTCCTTGTGCCTTGCTCACCAGGCTTCAATCATCCTGACCTTTGCTTATTCCTCACCAGGAATTTTGCTGAGGCTACTGTTTTCCCTTCCTGGAATGTATTATACTTGTCACCTGGCCAACACCAATTCAGTCCTTGGGTCTTAAATGCCATTTCTTCAAGAAAGCTAAAAGGATACATGGCATGGAGGGAGAGGTTGGGCGGTGGTGAATGTTTTTAGCATGAAAGAAATGAACAAAACTATCCCATGATAGGAAAGAGTCATGGAAAGGGAAGGATAGATGATGCAGGAGAGAAAAGATGACAAATGGAGAGTGGTGAGCTCCAGCTCTCACATACCTATCTCAGATGTGGAAGAGGAAAAAAAAAAAAAAGACAGGTGGCATGTGGATACTACTGAAACCTACTCTATTTGGGTAAGGCTGACGTGTAGGGACCACATCAGTGGGCTCCAGAGCTCTAATTTCCCTTGGGATCAGCCAATGGGAAATCCTGGCAAGGAATTCATAGAAAGGAGGAATGTTTGGTCCCCCAGCTCCCTCCTTCTGGGGTCACCTTTGCCTGGCTGCTTCCCTCATCTTGAAGTGGTCATGCTTCTCTCACAGTGGCCCTCTGAGATTCCAGGAGTGACTCTCTTTTCTCCCCATTGCAGTCCCTTCTGTTGCTAGCACTGGATGATTTACTATCCCCTGGGATTCCCCACACCTCCACCAATATTTTTGCAAATTGCTTGTCTATTAAACCATCCTCAAATTATGTAAGTGTGACACTTAATGTAAGTGTGACACCCTGTCAGATACAGATGGGAATGCTGTCGAGTAAATAAAAATTAATAAAAAGGCCAGAAAATGTGAAGCTGGCAACAAACTTAACATCTGATGCTATTCCAGTTAAAATAGAATACAACAATAAATCACTAAAACAATATTACCATTAAGCTAAGGAACAAGATGAAGGATTGTGGAGTTGTCATTCTGTCCCTCCTATCCCTCTCCAGATACTCCTCCTGAACCTTGTGTCCCTGCTCCAGAGTCAACCACTATTACCAAAGGGTTATTTACTGGACCTTCTGTGGATAGAGAAGGTTTTGGTGAGAGTAGAAATCAAATCTCTGTTTCCACAAGACTGCAAAAGATGGTGATGTATTTGCACAACAGGGAGCATCGCGCTGCTCTGCTGCCTTTCTTACTATGGTGGGAAGAACTGCCGTGGTGCCCTTGAGGCGATTTTCCACTTCCTTATCTGCCACAGAGACCAAATTGAGATGACAGTATCAAAAGCATTTTCCTTTATACTGTCACTGTAACCAAGGAGGAATTTATCAGACTGGGAGGGGAGTGCATTTTTGTAGCATGAAAACAAAATATAAAAAGTTAGAAATGTTTTTTATTTTTAAAAATTCTAAGATAGATCCAGAAAGTCAGGAGGAGGATATACCTTGCCTAGAGCAATTTATGTCTCATCTTATTCTAATTAGATGGCTGTCAGTACTCTCTGAAATTCTGATTCATCAGGGTTGTCCCCTCTTGCTAGAAATATTGAGGGAAGAGATTGTGCAAGTAAATATAGGGTTGGCACTTTCACTTACGTATCCGCGTTATAAAGTTATTTAATGACAGGAAGGGATGTAATTCAAAGGGAGAAATTGGCAATTAGTTAAGTCTCCCTTTGATTTACACAGGGCCAGCAATGGGTTTGATTGAGCTCCTTGAAGTAATTACCATGCACGTGGAAAGGACTCCAAAATCAGCCCCCTGCCAATGACACATGGCTCATAACCTTGCGCGTCCCATTACCATTTTCAATATCAGCTCTGCACGAGTTTATTTTTGTTCCCTTACATAGTCATAGAAAAGTAAAGACTGAAAACCCTTCACCTCCCCCAAGGCAGAGTAGGAGAAAAAAACTCAGACATCATCAGAACCAACTGTCCAGATCTGATTATGTCCCCGGGGAAAACCATCATTTCTAATCAGTTCTGAAAGGAGAGTTTTCAGAGCTTTCAGAGAGTTTTCCCTGTCATAAGGAAAACAAAATCGTTCCTCTGTGGAGTTCCACTAGATCTGCTTAAGATTTCAGGGGGCTATAAAAGGAACTGAGTCATGAGGAAAGAGAAAGGTGAAACCTTAGCATCAGACCACTCATTTGAAAGGAATAATACTCCTCAGAAAGATGACATTGTGACCTACACTAAAGATAATATTTTAAAAGCAGTAATGGTCAAAAATCCTGGGTTCAAGTGTAGCTCTCTGCTTACTAGCTGTGTGGCGCTGTGTAAGTCACTTGAGCTGTCTGGGCCTCAAATTTTCTCATTTATCAATGAGATTGATGTTAATACCACTTCTTGGGTATATTGAATGGTTCAAATGAGAATGAATTTAAGATATCTTTGCACTATTATTGTCGTGTGGATACACTATTGAACAACACAGATGTGGATTATTACCTTGTGAAGATAAAAATTTAGTAAGCGAAATAGACCAAACAAGTAGGCAAATTGACAGAGTGCTAAGAAGGGGAAGAGAGAGAGAAACCTGCATTCAGTGATCAGGGAAGAAAGTGGCATATGGATTGAAACCTGAAGGATGAGAAAGTGCCAGCCATGAGTAAAAACCAGGGGAAAAAATTCCGGGCCGAATGTGCAGAAGTCCTGTGGTAGAAAAAATAGTTCAATGAGTCGAAGAAAATGAAGCAAGACCAGTTACTCTGGAGCATAGTAAATGAGTGGGAGAATAAGCACAAAATGATGATGGAGAAAGATTCTGGAATCATCTCTTCTATTTTTCCCTTAAGTTCTGGGATAGAAAATTTGGATGTGACAGTTTGGACAAAGGAGGAAAACAATAACATGACAGCTTACAATCAACAATAACAAGGACATATCCAGAGACTTAAATTCTAGAATTTGGCCTGACCACCCTCAACAAAGTTCCAAATCTCCATGTATGTTAAGCCCACAACATCCCAACAATCTTCCACTGACAAAATACAGGAAGGTAAGAGATTAAGGGTATTTCATGAAGACCATTGGAGACCGTCACTGGTACCCAGATCACTTTTCCAGACCTCCCAAACAGACCCATCTCCACTGTGGAAGGGTGGACCGCTGAGATTACTTTGAGAGAGAACTTAAGCAGTAGTGAGTGCACAGCCCAGTCGAGAACAACAGTGTCAGGCACCACTCTGACTTTTCCATTCTAGCCATCCTCTGCTACCTGTCAACCAGCATGAACAGCTGATCCATGTACTTGGAAATGTTCTCATTTCATTATGTTTAGGCAACCCCATTAGGAAATTATTGAAAAACACAATGGCTCCCCAGTTTGTACAGGAGACATCTTGGTCTAGGTTGGGGCATTGGCCCAGAATTTTTCTTCTTTACTCTCTACAGACCCACCTTGAGTGGTCCCACCCAAACCTTTGACATGGGACCTGATATATTCTGATAACTCCCAAATCTATTCTCTCTCTCTCACCTCTCTCCCACATAGCAAAACTCTTTGCTACTGACCTCTTGGATAGCTGTGTTAGTCTATCCCACTGGCCCATCGAATTTGAGATATCCAAACTAGAACTGACTACCTGTTCTCAAGCCAGCTTTTCCCCATTAAAGGCACCACCATCCACCAAACTATTCAAGCAAGAAAGCTGGGACCCACCTTTCACTCCTTCCTACTCCACATTTAGCCAATTATCAATCCCCATAGTTTTTACTACCTTAATACTTCCTGAGTCCTTCCTCCTCCCACCCACCCTATCGGGTCAAGCCCTCACCATTTCTTGCCTGGGTCTCCCAACTTCCCATATGGCCCGCCCAAATATGTCCTCCACAGAGATATCGTAATGGTCTCCATCAAAGGCAAACTCAGTCATGCCAATTTTCTGCTTAAAGTATTCAGTGGTATCCCCTACCAGCTAGCTTTCAAAACAGTGGTCATCTGCCCTAGCTTAGGACATCAATCCTCCCTGATCTGCCTCCTGTCTACCTCACTGGCTTTTCTTTCTGCACTCTCTTCCTTGTACCTTTCAGTCCAGCCCAACTAAGCCTTTTGAACTTCCCCACACACAGACCTCACAGTTTATTTTCCCTTCCTTTATTTTGCCAGTTCTTCGCTTAATTCCTTTTCATCCTTCAGAACTCAGCTCAAGCCTTTTACCTCTGTCTGTGGGGTTTATCTGTGTTTCCTTCTTGCCTCCAAAAGCAGCCTGTGCCAACTTGTACCTAACACTCACCACACAGGGTTACACTTACTGGTTTACTTGTTAGTCTCACTAAATTGACCGTAAATACTTTCGGAGAAAGAACATCTCTTTTTAATTATTATTATTATTTGTTTCCCCAGTTCCTGACACCACGCACTATGTAAAAATATATGCAGAATATTTAATGGGTAGGATAAGCCACAATATAAGTGATTCAAACCATAAAATGTACAGGAGAAAAATGAATTTTGTCTTTTTCTGAGCATATGCCATATACATATATATTTAATAGGGAAAGTTTTGTTCATAGCATTCCATCAAGTGAAACTACAGGTGAAGATATATTTACAATATTTAGAATATGAGTCGTCTTTTCTACCCTTGTCATTGTTTTCCAAAGACTAAAGTATAGCCCCACCCTGACTGCAGAGAACAACGATCCTCTTCTGACACTGATAAATGCAGGGAAAATGATTTCTCTTAACTGAAATTTTGAAATCCTAAAAGCTCTACAAATAAAAGTTTTCCAGAAGCTCATTTGGCAGTAAAACTTGACCTGACCTGAATGAAATTGATTACAAAACCTGACATAAGAACTATATAAAATCTTTATTTATCACATCATCAGGGCTACAATTCAACACTTTTTTCAATAATCCTTCTTCAGTTTCATTCTCAAATCTCGTAAGTAGCCAAAAAAAAAAAAAAAAAGAGCTACTTTGTGATTTGTCCTCAAATTTCTGATTCTGTAGTCTCACAAAACTCTAAAGCTTCTTCATTTTCTGTTCTTTCATTCAGTACCTACTCCTAGTCAGAATTCTTTTCTGGGGGTGGAGTATAAACTTCTTATTTTTTCAGCTTTATTGAGGTACAATTGACAATTAAAAATATTTATATATTTAAGGTATATAGCTTGATCTTTTGATATATGTGTACATTATAACATAGTCACCCAATCAAGCTAATGTATCTATCATTTCACATGGTTACCATTTTGTGTGTGTGTGGTAAGAACACTTAAGATCTACCCTCTTAGCAAATTTAAAGTATACAGTATTGTTAACCATAATCACCATGCTGCATATTAGATCTCTAGAATTTGTTCATTTTTCATGACTGAAATTTTGTACTCTTTGACCAACATCTTCCCATGCCCTTTTCTCCCAGCACCTGGCAATCACCATCCAACTCTCTGCTTCTATGAGATTGACTATTTTAGACCCCACATATACATGAGATTTCATTTAGTATTTGTCTTTCTATGTCTGGCTTATTTCACTTAGCGTAATATCCTCCAGATTCACCCATGTTTTTGCAAGTGGAAGGATTTCCTTCTTTTTTAAGGTGGAATAATATTCCATTGTGTATATATACCATATTTTCTTTATCCATTAATTTATTGATGGACATTTAGATTGTTTCCATATCTTGACTATTATAAATAATGCTGCAACGAACATGATAGTACGGATATCTCTTCAACATACTGATTTCATTTCCTTTGGATATATGTCCGAAAGCGGTATTTCTAGAACATACATATGGTAGTTCTATTTTCAACTTTTTGAGGATCCTCTGTACCATTTTCCATAATGATTATACCAATTTATCTTTCCAGCATCTTGTAAGGGTTGCCTTTTCTCCATATTCTTACAACACTTGTTATCTTTCATCTTTTTGGTAATAGTCATCTCAACAGGTGTGAGCCGATACCTCTCATTGTGGTTTCGAGTTGCACAGTCAGAATTCTTTGTGTCTGCCTCCAAGCTAATTAAAGGGAAGGCCTTTCTTTACCCAGCTAAATTCTATTTAATACATTACTGAAATAAACCCCAAAATGAACAAAAATGAAATACTTCTAGTGTTTTTGTGTGTTGAAACCATGTCAGCCACCTTTCACACTCAGTTTTCTCAATCACTCTACTCTTTTGCTTTAAAAGAACATCTTGAAGTTTCTCACCCTCTCTTAATTAATGTCTTTCTTAAAAGCAACATTTTTCTAGATCTAACCTAAGTTCCTATGCAGTAAGTCCAACTTTATATCAGGGAAAATTTCAAATAGCTTTAAAATTAAAATACAAACAAAACCATGAAGTAATAGAGGAAAAATAAGCTAATTTCCTTACAATGTTAGAATGCATACCTTATGAAATTTAGAAATAATTTTTAAATAATAAATTTGACTGCAGAAAAGTCAAAAATTTCTGCAAAGCACAAATCACCAGAAACAAAGTCAAAAAACAGAAAAATAACTTAGGAAAAATTTATGTACAATGAATTCCTACAACCAATTTAAAAAGCAATGAATCAATAGAAAAATAAAAAATAAATAAATAGGTCACAAGAAAAGCTTTTTAAATGGCTCTCAAATATAAAAAATATTTTCGATCCATTTAAAATAAGAGAAATACAAATTATACTGTGTTGGTTTTAATTTAACAGGTTGGCACCAGCTGAAAATTTGGAGATAGATTTTGTTGGCAAAGCAGTGGAGAAAACATAAACTCTTGTATGCTACTGGTGAGAATGTAAATTGGAACAACCTATAAAGAACCAATTTGGCAATACTTTTTGAAATTAAAAATGCACATATCATTTGATGCAGCAATTCCACTTTTAGAAATTTATCCTACAAATACATTAGCAAATTGTAAAACTGACATATGTACATAGTTATTCATTGCAGTGTTGTTAGTATGGAGAAAATTAGAAACCATCTAAATTTCCTTCAATATGGAATCGGCTGTGTATTGTCATATATCCATTCAGTGGAATACCGTGTAGTTATTTTTAAAAAAAGAATAGGAAAGCTCTTTGGATATTGATATGGAGAGATATTTAAGATATATTTTTAAATGAAAGAAAAAGAAAAGCAGTGGACACAATGGTATGTGACATACATTTTTTTAAATGTTTCGGATTGATTTTCTGAATGAATTCAGATGTTCTAAAATGTCTCTTCAATAAAATCTAATTGAACATCAATGTCTTCTTGAACTGGACTTCTAGAAAAAAAAAAGAATTAAGGTAATATAATAAAAGCAAAAGAAATCATATATTTTCCAGACTACTAAAGAAATTCCCCTTCATACTGAAGGATTTTTCATTTCCTCCTCTACATTCCAGATGGAATTGGCTCCTTACCTTATGTTTCCATTCACTCTCCAGATCTAATGAAGAGTATTTTGACACATTCAGTTTTAGAACAGGCATTCATTCAGTAATCTTATTCTGGGCACCAACAATAGACAGATGTCCTAAATTTTATACACGTCCTTCATTTGAACAATGGTTCTATTTATTTGCCAAACTAATCAGTTTAACCCCTGGGATCAGAGTCATTTTGCACTTTTAAGAGCTTCCCTCACCTTTCTGGCAAATCCCTGTATTCTTTTGCTTACCTGACTTCTTTCACCTGTTTTTCAACAGCTGGTTTTCCCAAGGATCCTTCTTCTCACTCTATAAAGCCTTAAGTGGTCTTATCTACTTTGACAGTACACTCTACTGTATATGAGGAGGACTTCCAGTGGACTTCATCCAAGTACCCTATGACCCCTCAAGCACATGTCCAAAGCTGAACTCTTCATCTTCCCCCAAAATGTCTTTTCCTCCTCCTGAATTGTACAGTCTCCGTTTTTCCCCATTCCCAACATTCATCCAGTTACTAAATCCTATTGTTTCTACCTCTTCAATATATCTGGCCACTGTAGTCCATCTCACCACCTCCACCCACTTCAGACCCAGTTCACTCCTCACACCAACAATTGCGATAGTGTACTAACTTGCAAATCCGCCCTCAGCACAACTAATGTAGAATTTTATCTTTAAAACAAAAACCTGATCATAATACTTCTTGCTTCAATCCTCTCTATTACCTTAGTAGGAAGAGGCTTGTCTTCACCTTTCCATCTCTATCCTGCCCCACTTCCCTACGCCTTCCTTCCACTTCTGAAAGGAGCCATGCTCTTTGTTCACTCCATACCTTCAGCAAATGCATCCCCTTCACCCTGAACAGCCTCCCTGCCCTCCCCCCCGTGACTTATCTCTACTTCCAACTTACACCATTTAGCGAAAGCCTAGTGATCTTTCGAAATTCAACACAGTGTCACCTCCCCCGTTGAATATGTCTGGCACTGAGCAGTGTCTGCTTGTTTAACATGACTCTGTCCCCCCTAAACTGCTGGAGTGGTGGGTCAAAGAAGCAGAGTCAGCTTTCTTATCTCTTCATCCACACACTTAGCACATCTGGTACATCTGGTACATAAATTGTGATTGCATTACATTTAATAGAATGATAATATCTAATATATGTTTGTTTTTAAAGCTCTCAAGGAATAATGAGTTAAAGAAGAAATGTTCCAAAGATTGGAAGTTGGGTATCTTTAAAAGCAAGTCAAAGGAAAGATTTTAAAGAAATATCATGACAAATGTTCAAGAAAGAGTACTAAAAATGATCTGTCTGAAATAAGTGGAGATGAGAAGAGAAGATTAATAGATGCCTCCCAGGAGTTCAAGAAGTGATAGGCTTTCTTCTTTTGTCAAAACACAAGTTGGGTGTCAGAACTATTGCCTTGTCTTTTCACTTCCTCTGGGGTCACTAGGAATTTACAGATGGATAGTCACTTCTAGAGTGCCTCAACACCTTTTAATGAATTAATCAGACTTCTTTTATATCCCATTTCCCGTTCCACTCTTGTCACCATTTGCTCGTAATGCCAATTCAAGGGCTCAGCTTCTCTGCTACTGGGGAAACAAGTACCTTTGGGTATCAACTTCCAAGTAATCCTTCTCTCCTATTGGACTCTAAAACGACACCGCTAATGTCTAGCTACTCACCTAGAACCTGGTCCTGAAAAGGTTTGCTCCTGACTCAGTAAGTCTATTGCCACTGGGACCTTGAAATCATCTCTTTCTGGAACACAGAACCCAGTAAAGGAGGACTGGCTAGATTCTTGCATCACTCCTGTTTTTTATTCACTGGGGCCTTCCTGTCTGAAAAGATTTCCCTAAGTGGCTGCTCCCCTATTTTCATCAATTCCTCATTGTCTAATCAGTAAACATACCCCTGAAGTCATTGTCTCTACAACCATGGCACCACTTTAAGTCAAACTGATTTCTGTATATGAACTGTCTCAAAGAATTTCCTTTTTTCTTTCTTTTCTTCTCTTCTGCCTCTTCCTCCATACTCCCTCCTAATTTCTCTCGCTCTCTCTCTCTCTCTCTCTCTCTCTCTTTCTATCATGCACACACACACACTCACTTACATACACACGTCCATACATAAAAATCTCTATTACTTTTTCCCAGCAATTACTAATGTTCGCAAAGCATGTATTTACATTTAAAATGGTGTCAGACTCTGAAAACAGATACATTAGCAGATCCAAGCATACTTTTGGGAGAAATATTGTTGCCATCAAGAGAAATGCCTAATAGATAAACACTCTGGAAACTAATTGGAAAAAAAAAAGTTTAAGCCAAAATAAGAGAAAATTTTTTAGTTTCTTCTTGGCACAACCATAATGCATCCTGGCCTCCTTTCTAAAATGCAATGTGTTTGAAGGACTGACAGAAGGAAAACATTTAGATTCACAGTGAAATGACATATCTATAGCTTAATAAAAGCCAGCAGAACAACTGCAGAGAAATAATAGAGATGCCACAGGGGATGGATATACAAAGTGGTTTCAGAAGTGACTTGACTCTGCTCTTGTAAATATGAGTCTAGTTATGTGCTTGGTCTGTATATGCTAGGTAGGACTCAATATCTACCTCCTTATAATTTTACAAGGTCTTTGTTCTTATCCTAAGAATTGATAGCATAGTATTTCACTATACCATTCCTACCCAATTTATCACAAGATTGTATTTCAAATATGTATACTCATTACTTTTTATTATATTTTCTTCCAACTTCTGGAACTTAAAGTTTTTTAAAAAATTCATTTGTGAACCCAATTCCTATTACAATCTTATCTTTATCATCTACACACACACACACACAATCTACACACATGTAAGTAAACACAAGTTTACTCTTTCAGTTCTAAACTAATGGGAATCGAGCAATTTATTTGCCCTTTCTCATCTTTTAAATCTCAACTTGAGTGCTAACTCCTCAAAATACTTTTCTAGAAATGATCCTCTAGTTATTCTAAATCACAGTGGCCTATTTATCTCTTCCATGTGGTTATTCAAATGTGTAATTTTAAAAGTGTATTTAATTGTTATTCTCTGCCTCCTCCAATAGAATGTAAGCTTCATGAAGACAGGGGCCATTTCTGCCTTTCTGTGTGTCCATCCCCACCACACAGAATTGTGACAAACACAATGTACAGTTTAGTGATTAATTAACAAACAATTATGTATTTTTAATTTTCTATAAACACTCAAGCACATATGGCATAAAGGGATTTAAGCAAATCTGCTTACACAGTGCTTACTACCAAAAATTCTTAATGTTAATACAAAAACTAAGCCCACTGTAACAAAATAGGAGATCTAAATGAAATAAAGTGTAGAACTGGCAGACAACAGAAACTAATGAGATACTTTATCCTTGGTACACTGAAATGAACAATGGATTAAGACGTTTTCTATTGCTGTGTAACAAAATTAGCACAAATTTAGCAGCTTAAACCAATACTCATTTATTATCTCATGGTTTCTAGGGGTCAGGAGTATGGGAAAGGCTTAGCTGACTCCTCTGCCTCATGATCTCATAAGGTTCCAGCCACAGTGTCAGCTGGGGCTGCAGTCTCATCTGAGGACCAACTGGGGAAGGATCCATTTCCAAGCCTCCACATGGTTGTTGGCAGCATTTAATTCTTTGAGAGCTATTGCACTGAAGACCTCAGTTTCTTACTGACTCTTGGCTGAAAGCCATTCTCAGTTCCTTGCAATGTGGAAATTCCCAATATGGCTGCTTCTTTTTCAAAGTCAGCAGGGGAGAGTCTCCTGGCAAGACAGGTTTATAATCTTACATAACCTAATTATATACATATAACCACATACATTCCATCACCCTTGTAACAAGGTGAAAGTACCACGAAGGTGGGAGCACCCAGAAACAGGTTTCAAGGAGGAACCCTGAAGTCAGCCCACCACAGATGGAACAGTCACCAGGAGCCTGGCTCACTTAAGAATATTTGTAAATAAAATATTTTCTGGTAGTAAGTAATATGGCCAACCTCATTGGCTTCTCCAGAGTTTCATGAATAAAATATTAAAATAACTCACACAAGTAGTTTAGGTGGTAATATTCACATAGAAAGATTTTAATGGTGCTTCATAGCAGGCGAGTAAATCAAAGAAATGTGAATGTCTCCAGAGTTTTGTCAAAGACTGGTGAAATAATAAGTTAGATGGTGCAAATAGCATAAAAAGTAGCTAAAGAGTCTATATACAAGACATTGAATGAAAGCTGGTCTCCCCATACATGGGAGATTCTATCACAGTCCTGCCTTCTGTCTCCATCCTTGCCGTGTGGTTCACTGCGAGTGGATCATACTTCCTTGCCCCATTGGCTTTGGCTTAGTCTTGTGAGTTGTTTCAACCAGTCAAATGTGGATAGAGATGACAGTGCGCCAGCTCTGAGCATAGACTGTTAGAAGTATTACAAGTTTCAATTTGTTCCTTTTGCACTCCTGCCATCCACCATGAAAATAACTCATCCAGAAAGGATCCCAGAGTGAGAAAACAAGCCAATCCCGACAAGCCCAGCAGAGCCATGGCAACCCTTGAAATTATAAGTAATAAATAAATATTGTTGTCATAGCCACTAAATTTTGGAGTTGTTCATTATGCCATAATGTATCAGCAAAAAACTGAATAATATAGAACTTTCCAAGTAACTGATCAATAAAATGAGAAGTGCCTTAGCATATTCCTTATAATTAAAATGTTTGTTTCAAGATAAAAGTGTTTCTATGTATTTTTATACCCCATGCTCTGATCTCTGACAACATGATTTGCTCTTCCTGGAACGTCCTCTGTTGAGGTTTTAGGAGGTCATTAAAAAACTGCTCCCTTCCCCCACCTGAGGTTGGGATGCAGTGAGAGGTATTCAGAGAAGTCAGGCAGATAGAAACTGACAAATCACTTTTATTATCATTAATTTATTATCATTGTGAAGAGCAAGGCTTAATGTAAGAGTCAAAGAGACCTGCTAGTATGAAGCCCAGAATTAAGTTTCCTATTCAAGCCCAGGCAGACAAATGAACAAACAAATCCTTTCCTTATGAGAGCAAGGACCTCCACCACTAACTTTAGCACATTGCAAAGTAGACCTGAGATGACTTCCTTCTTCAAAATCCCGCAGTCTCATACATTATTGCTTGTCACATGGTGGGGAAAAAGACCAAGAGTGCTACTTGAAGGAAGTTTCTGGAAGAAAATATGAGGAGGGGAAAAGTCTTTGGTGTTTTGGAAGCATTATTCTCTCATATCCCAGTATTTTCTCAATATCGTAATTGCAGCACTTAGCGTTACCTTATATTTAAGCTATTTATGTCTGTACCTGTCCTTGCCACTAAATTGTGACTCCCTGAAGAGCAGAGGCCATAGTTTATTCATTTTAAAATTCCTCATGGTATATACAGTAACCACGGAAAACAGTCATTCAGGCAATGTGTGAAAATTGAATAATGATGTTTTTTGCTAAAAGTTGTTCTTTGCCTATCAATGAGAAATAACTAGAGGCAGGTAACTTAAGTGCTAAACGGGAGGAAAATTGGTAGGGCTTCATTTCAGGCAAAACTTAGGACATTCTCAGGTTCTCGTGATGATGGAAGGCCAAATGCCCATGCCTGGAGACCCAAGACTTTAGGACTTTCTTTCCCACATGCACTGGATATGTCCCCAGATGAGCTCTAATTTCTGAGAGCACCTATTGATATTTACCTTTGATGGATTAGCTCCACAACACTACAAATATTGCTGATAAAATCATAGTTCATATATCCAGGATGATATAACAGTTTGTGTACCTAGTTTAATAAAACATATATTAATCTTCTGAAAGATTTGAATGTAACACTCAAAAATACATTCTTAAATAATTCCTAGGTTTTCTTATCCATAGCTTCTCTCTTTTTCATAAATATTTAGCACAAGACTGCTTTCTGAGAGTCAAACTTTAAACAAAACTAACTGTACATTCACTCAGAAATGAAAAATTATGCAGTCCCTCAAAATAAAAAGTGCATTTCTGTTCCAAGAAAAAAACAACAGCAGTAATGAAAATTCCTAAACTCACTGGAGAGTGTTTCTTTCTGAGAATTGGCTCCAACTTCATAGAAGTGAGCGGTATTGAGGTCAAAGTGAGCGGACTGTGTGATTCAAAGCATGTATCCAAACAGGAAATGTGCTAGAATAGGGAAGTATTCAGCAAGGAGGTTTCTCCAGGCAGGTAGAGCCCTATTCCCCCTATAAAGCTAAATAGTGACTTTCAGCAATCCACTTGACAATTCTGATTGAAATGAGATTATAGTCTGCAAAGGGTCAAGAAAACTTATACTATAGCTACCATCACAAAAAATGTCAAAAAGCAAGGACAAAGAATAAGAAGTTTGTAGAAAATAAGAAAATGTAATAGTTCTATCTTTTTCCAAGCATGATGAAAGGTAAAATGTGGCTGAGAATAAAATATTAGCTGTCAGCCCCAGACTCTCAGGCTGAACTGAAAACAACAGCAAATAAGATTGCCCTATCCATATTCAGGACTTCAGAGGCACCCTGCTGTGGTGTTTTGTCTTGTAACTCCAAGTAAAAGTTCAGTTTGAGCATATCTGTTGTAGGATTAGAAAAAGGACCTCAGTGACTAACTAGGACACGTCCCACCCTCCCAACCTCAACACAGCTAGTCACGTTTTACACACAAGGAAGCTGAAATTTAAAAAGAGATGGGACTTGTCCTCTGGCGGAGTACTTCTGCATTTGAGCTAAAGTATGCCTCAAGCCTGTAAGCTCAGCTTCTCTGGAGACAGGATAGTATGGATATTAAATGCTCCACAGGTGGGCTACTCTCTGTTGCTCTGAGAGATAGTTGCTGCTCTGTCTATGGGGCAGTCTCCCTTTTTCTTTTCTTACGTCAGTAAATTTGCTTTTTGCCTTACTCTATCAGCTCACTCTTAAATTCTCTCCTGCGTGAAGCCAAGAATCCACTTTGCCTTCAGGTCCACTTTCCTGTATCAAAACCAGGCTTCCCTGAACCCAAGAGGCCTTAAAGATATCAGTCTACCTTCTGTAAAGCAAACCAAAAGTCCTCTTTGAGCTGGCTGTCTTTTCACATTCTCATTAATGTCCTTTGGGAGAAACAAGATGGCTGACCAGCGACATCAGCTGCCAGGTCGTATCAGAAAGAAAGAAAAGTTTTAGATGAAAAAGGAAAATAAAAAAAAATAAATAACCTTACATTGAGTGTAATTCTGAGTGAAAAGTGCCAGCACCTACCAGAGATTCCATGAGAAGAAGTTGCAGAGCAGAGCAAGAAAGAGCAAGATATCTGCAGAGACCAACCCATGAGAGGCTTGGGGCCCAGAGAAAAGGGTAGGTGGGGTGGTTTGTTTCCCTTGCCTCACATCTCTGGCAGTTAGCAGGCTCTGGAGCTGCTAGAGAACCTTTCTACCCTCACAAGCCCAAAGTGGCTGCTGTCAGTGAACTGGAAGCTTCTTGAGGACAAGGCACCAGCCTACCAGCCCCATTGGGATCACTTCCCATCACCACAGACCTGAGCTGAGAGGGCAGGCGCCATATTGCTTCTCCACCCACCATGCTCCTTTGTCCTCCCCAGGGAGCTTCAGCCCCTCAGTTTTTGTCTGGCTCATTCCCACACAAATATTTCCCAACTCTGGCCCAGACTGCAGGAGCCACAGGGGCTGATGGGTCTTGGGGGATCTGTGTGACCCCAGAGCCAGGACATTCTGGGTGGGCTGCCTCCCAGAGAGAGGCACAGAGACCACCAGAGTGCTAGCTATCATCTATCCAGACTGTTTTCCTCCCCTGCCTCTCCCCCACCCATGGCTGCCATGGGAGATGACTGAGCCCGGGCTCTCAGGAGCGGCTGCTTCCCCTCTGCTGCTGTGCACACCACACCAAGGCTTCCACAGGGAGTGGGGCTTTCCTCTCAAGCACTGCTGGCCACTTGCCCCTCCTGACCATCTCCATACCTCATGTGCCTGAGCACCTGGCTGCCTGCCCACCTCTCTGAGCCCACTTACTTTTTTTTATTGTTACTATGGTCATTGTTTCTGCTTTTTTAACTCCATAAGTGTTGGTTAAGCTCAGAGTTCCATCCTTAGTTCTCTTCTCCCTTTATTTATCTGCCTTGATCACCCCATTCATCCTTCTCTTCCATTGCCTCTTACCTGGATTCCAGCTCTACCCGGCATCTCTAAAGCACCTCAGACTTAACATACACATAAAAACACATTTCTGCTCTCATTTTGATTCTACAAATCTTGGTTAGTGGAGCTTAGAGAGCCAAGAGAGCCTCATTTTCCTTTCCTTACAGTTCACCTCATGTTCCATATCTAACCAGCCAGCACGTCCTGCTGATGTGCCTCAGAAACGTCTCCCTCCTGCCCAACCCCTCTTCTCTGCTCCCATGAATCTCATCAGTTCAGAGCTAACCTACTACAAATAGTCTCCAATGTGGTTTTAACTGAGCATGTCTCCCCACTTCAGTACAACCTCTAGACACTAACAAGAGTTGGAGATAATTTGGAACATGAATCTCCACGTGGCTCCTGGGCTGCCACATAAAGACCACCTTCCATAAACTAACATAAAAGTCTTTTCAGAATCTACCTCCCCACACCTGTCCAGCCCCATCGTCCCTCATGTTCTCCATACCATTGACTCTAGTCTCACCACTCCTAAGCAGATTGCCCTTTCAAAAATCCTCATCCCACACATGTGGGCCTCATTGCCTAGAGTGTCATTCCCTCCTTCTCCTCCTGTTACCACCTTCAGTGCCCAATTCAAACGTCACCATCTCTGTGAGGTGTCCCCAGACAGCCCCAGGCAAACACGTGGCCATGGTACTTTGTTCGTACCTCTATTAAAGCTCGTCCCCTGTGGCATTGTAATAAGACATTTTAATGTATCTATCTTGACAGTGGCATTGTCAGTCCTTCACAGCAGGAACTATGCCTTTTCACCTTTTATTTCAGCACCTATTAGAGAGCCTTTCTATCCTGGGTGATCAAATAAATGTGTGTGGAATAAATTAATGACTTCATGGTGGAACACGGCCAATATAGACTGATGCTTTTACTGCCCTTTCAATTGTTTTGATGCACAGTTGCATTCATTGTAACCTACAATTAAATGACAAAGTAGTGAAAAGGATTATTCTAATAACAAAAGAGCAACTTTCTATTCAGAAAATTTTTGTGAGATTAGCAGAAGTAGCAATGGGGGAAAAATGGGGGTAGAGATGTCCAGGCAGAGGTGGCCTTGTCCCACAACTGCAGAGTGGCACAGGAGATCATTTGAATACACCCTGCTAACCCCTCTACCCAGGAGAGGGGTTCAGAAAAAGCTACATCATGTCAATAGATGAGGAGAGGTCTTGAGGTCAGGAGAAGAATGCATAACTTGACATAATTTTATGCTCAGTGACAGCTAAATAGTCCAGGAGATATTATAACTAGATATCAAATAGGAATACAGACATTTCAGCAAATCATAGTGTGGGCAATTAACTAATAACCAGACTCTTTCCTGCCATCCCATTAGAATTTACAATCTTGAAGAGAAGTGGGGAGAGGGAAAGCCGAAATGACTGAGGATGCTCTGAATCTTTTAAGAAGACCCTGAATTAGGGGTAGGTTATTTCCCACTGGAAACATGAAGACTTGAGACAGAAATTAATTCTGCTAAAGAAAAATTAAATTTCATTTCTGCATACCTGAGGTAGTGAAATGAGAAAGGGTTCACCTGCTATGTAGAATATGCTTTTGTATTCCAAAAAATGCTCTCCTCCATTCTAAGGGCAGGGGAAAATACTCCTTTGGTCCTGTACCCACCTCTGGCTTCCACCTTCAATTCTTTCCTTCCTTCCTAGCTAATCTTTTTTTTTTAATTTCAGAATATTATGGGGGTATAGAACTTAAGAAAATTAACAAGAAAAAAATCAAACAACCCCATTAAAAAGTTGGCAAAGGACATGAACAGAAACTTTGCAAAAGAAGACAGAAGAATGGACAGCAAACATATAAAAAAGCCTTCTAGCTAATCTTCCTGCAGATACAATCTATCCACTGCCTCTACTTCCTCATGTCTCAGTCACCAACATTTGGGGTTTGGCTCCAACCACCTTTCTGAAATGCCTCTGGCGTAGGTTCCCTATGATGTCTGTAGGACCAAATCTGTACTTCATTGAACACTAGATCGCTCCTTTCTCTTTGAAGCTCTTAATCACCTTGGTTTCCTTGATGTTGTTCTGGGCATTCTCTTTTACCTTTCTGACTCTTCTTGTGTGGCCTTCCTCCTATTCCCACACCAATAATAATGAGTTTCTCCAGGGCTCTGTCTTTACCCCATGAGTTTTCTCTGCCTATGTACAAGGGCTATCTCAACCACTCCAGAGTTTTGGTAACCACATCAAGCTACTGATGGATGGCACCGTATCTCTACATCTGCCTACCCATGGTAACTCCATACTTCAATACTCAGTGCCCCTTAGATACCACAGAGCTTCTTCAAGCTCAGTGCAAGCACCACTGAACTCCTTATCTTCTACACTTCCTACTCCAAACCTCTCTTCCCTCTGAGTTATCCAGCTCTGCTGATGGCTACTCCCTCTCTTAGCTTTCCAGTCCACAAACCTAGGCCACTTGCTGCCCCCTCTCTCTCCTTGCTGCCTGCCCCATCTTCCCCAGTCACCACATCTTGACAATCTTATAGTTTAGTTATTTCTTTAAGCCATCTCGCTCTTCTCCATGCCTGCCATCACTACCCTACCTTCAACAGTTACAGTAGCCTGATAAGATCCACCTGTCCTCAATCTTGCATCTTGTCCCCCCTCTCCAATCTCCCATCCTTACTGCTTCCAGAGGAGGCAAACTGGAACCAGGGCATTTCTCCCTTCTTTGACTTCAGGATACAATCCCACTCTTAGCTTTTCTCTAACTTACCTCCTTAGTTCCAACTTCCACCATTTCCTACCTCCCACTACACATTCCAATGAGACCAAATGGTATACAACTTCCCACGTACATCATGTAGTTCCCTTCTCCAGGAAGTTGATTGTGTTATGCCCTCTATTTGGAACATCCTCCATACCTTTATTTGCTTGCCCATCTTCTATGCTTCCTTTAACGCTTATGCATCCTTCAAGACTCAGCTGAATATCATCTTCAGAACGTCTTTCTTGAACATTTAAGTAGGATTAAATGACTTTCTTTCATGTTCCCACACCCTGCCATACCACCAATCACAATACAGTAAAAATGTCTTTAACATGACTTCCTTCCCCACTAGACACCAAGCTTCTCAAGTGAAGGAAGTATCTTATCTTCCATATATTTCCATAAATTTGCTTAACTGCTTGGCACAGAGGAAGTGTTCAATAGTGACAGTCAACTTACTATTATCATACAACTCAAATATTCAATTAACTTTCATTCCATCCAATCCAGCAAAGATTTATGAAGTGCCAACTACATTTCAGGCAGTGTGCTAGAGCTATAAAATAAAAATAGTTTATATTTGCATAATCATATACATTAAATTATTTTTATTTCATCTTCATGCTAAATGAAAGCTAGATATTCCAAGAGACAACTTTAGGAGGTAATCCCTCAAAGTCTGATACGATGAGCCAGAGGAATTGAACTTGCTTAAAGTTAAACTTTCTGAAGACCAAATACAAGAATGGAAAATATTTGATTATTCAGGATAAGGCTCTTCATTCATTTAATTCAGTGTAGCAATGAAATGTCATATACCAGCACCGTGCATATGATCCCTGCCTTCAATCCCTGCCCACAGGCGGTTTCCAGTAGAAGAGAGAAACTATACCACATTTGTATTCCATTAAAATGTACGTAAAAGAAATGAGGTACATATTAGAAGTACAAAATGTTATGGTAGTTTAGAGAAAGGAGAAGCACATCCAACTGGGGGAATTAGAAAAAGTTTCCTAGACAAGGTGGTTTCTGAGCTAAGTTTTGAAAGATGAAAAGATTTGACAGAATTCAGGCTATGAAGCAATCCTGGCCAGAGACATCAGCCTGAGCCAAGTTACAGAATCAGAAATTCCCAGCATACTAAAGGAAAAGCAGCAATTCTCCTGGTTTTCTGGGAACATGAAAATAACAAGACACCAGGCTGTGAAGGTAATTTGGGGCCTTAAAGAGAGCTTTCAATAAGAAGCTGAAGAATTTGTTCTTAGTTACATAGACACTGGGGACTACTGAAAGTTTGTGAGATTAGCATGAGATGGGCACTGCTGGGCTTTAGAGAAGGAAATCTGATGAAGTTGTAGAGAATAACATAGAGGGAGAAAGACCCAGAGGCAGGAAAAATAGTCCTGAGGCAACATTTGCAGCGGGCGAGTGTGCAATTTGTATTTCATGAGAATAAATTCTGAGGTCCTATAGCCATCAATAACAGAACTATCAACAACTTACATTTTAAAAACATGACAGTCGTAATAAGATAGCAATCCCAATGGCACTTTACAGTTAATCACCAAGTACTTAACTGGTATCTGCTAAGTGTCTAGTGCTATGCTAAATCCAAGGAGAGAGAAGACGGTCCCATGAAAATAAAATAGAAAGTGGTACACAATGAAAATACATCAAGATATCACATACACTTAATTATAGTGGATCAAACTATATTAGATCAATGTGTTTGTCAAGCAAGTAAAGGCCAGTTTTGTGACCTTTGATAGTCTAAGAATAAGACTAATATGTACATGGTTGGTAAGGAAACCATATTAAAACTTGTGATAGATGAAGATATATTACACATTACACCATGAAAATAGTCACAAGTGAAGATTGGTTGAATTAATTAGATGCCCAAAATAGGAAATGATCTTGGGAGCTGATAGTTATGACCCATTCTTGTTGCAAAACATCATTTCTCTATTCAACAAATACTTATTAAGCATCCATTATGTGCCAGGGATTGTTCTAAGTAAGTGCTTGTAAGTGAACAAAATAAATATCCTTGCAGTCGTGACACTTGCATTCTAACAGGGGAAGAGAGAAAAAGATAGTGAACGTAATAAAAAGTAAGTAACATAGAGGGTAACAAGTAACTTGGTTAACATGTAAGTAACTTGGAGAGTGACAAGTGCTAAGAAAAAGGAAAGAAGAGCAAGGTATAGGGAGTCTGGAGTGTCACAATTTTAAGTAATGTGGTTCAGGGTGGCTCTACTTTGGGAGGCAATATTTGAATAAGATGTCACCAACAGATCATTGGTAAAGGCTGTGGCTTCAAAAGAATTGCTAAAAAAATGTTCCATCCATGATGCCAAGGAGTTAGTCATCTGAGATTTAGGAAATGTCAGATTCCAAACTTCTGGGCTTCTGGAGTAAATGCAACATGAAAGGCATAGCTACATCACCTGAAATTGTAGGTACACTTACTGCTATTGTGCAGGAAGTATTAATAGTGCGTGAAACACAGCAGATGACAGCAGTGTCAGAGGCTGAGCACCTTCCTTTTGCTCTCAATTTCCAAAGTCTCTTTCTGTGTTTAAACAGAAAGAGATTGTGATTGGGCTATTCTCTTGTGCATCATTCTCAGATTTTAGTTCAAATCAGATTTTGCTGTCAATCAAAATTCCTAAACTGAATGCAGTATAGTCAGCAAGGATATTTCTTTAATGCAGAGCTTATCTTGGGGAGAAGGGCAGTGCTCTGTGAGAGATTAGAACTTATGCATTATGCAAGTCAGCAAAGGTATAAAAAGGGGTCCAAGTGTAGAAGAGAACAGAGTAGAAGCGTTGTGAGAATGAGAAAAATACCTGGCATGCAATTGTTAGCCAGCAATTAACTTGACATGCATGAGCCAATGTGCACAGACTAAATGGAGAAGTAGCCAAAAGTCCTCCTGGAACTGGAGCTACACCGGCCAACAGAGAACTGGGGAAATGTTAATGGATCTGTGAAGAACATAATTTGGCAAACTCAGAGACTGTATCTCTAATTATAATTCACACTCAAGTTGACTTTTATTGGCAATGTTTTTAAACAAGGAGAAATTTAGCAAAAATTGAAAAGAGAGGAAAAAAGGATTTATTTGATATTGCTTTCCTTTTAAATTTCCATAGGAATGGAACATTTCAGGCATCTCTGAAGAGTCAAAGAAGCAGCTAAATGTTAAGCAACCCAGTTCTATACTTGGACACGTTCTAAAACAGCCATGATTGCTTTAAAATGACATCTAATCTTTCAACAAATCTATCCAAAGTTCTTCAGCTAGTGCTCAATGACTCGATAAAATTAAACTATGTCTGGTGAAATAAATTGAAGGACTCGGAGGAGAGAGAAAAGCCCACATACAAAACCACCTTTGCAGTTTAATCCTCACCTTTTGGTTTGGTAATTTCGTAATGCTAAGTAGTAAAATAGTGGGCCATTTTTACACAGGGAGAAGATTCCTGAGGCTGAGTGGGTTGGAGACAGGGTGCAGCAGCCAGTGCAGCACATGTCCCCAGGATAGCCTTTTAAAAACATAAGTCAAAGCATGTCACTCTCCAGCTTAACACCTTCCAATGACCTCCCTTCAGTCCAGACAAATACAAACTCCTTCCAATGGTCTATCAGGCCCTGAGCAACCCTGCCATTGCCTTCCTCTCTCTTGCTCACAAGGCTCCTGCCAAGCCGGCTTCTTGCTGATCACAAATGTGCTAAGCTCCTTCCCACCCCAGGATGTTTGCACACTCTTCTCTCTGCCTGGTTCACTCCCCAGCCCTGTCCTTTCTTCACTTGTCCCAGTCGTTCTTATCACTCAGGGTCTGCTCAAATGTTATCTCATGGTGCAGCTCTTACATTAGCTTTTTATTTGAACACCGGCTTCTACACACACCTCAAATACACACACCCCTTGTTTTATTTTTAGAGCACTTATCTCTACCTGAAATTGTATCGGTTTCTTTTTCACTTGCTTATTTTCTGCCTCCCTAAATACAACATATGCAGAAGGTGCAGTACCAGATTATCCTTGAAAAAATAGAAAATAATGAGTGGTAAATACCCAGAGAAAGCAGCAAGGATAAGAAACAAAAATGAATATGTAAATTAATTTTAAATAGTCACATATTTAAGGTAGAAAGAGAAAACACATTTCGGAAGATACAGAAACATGTTGGAGGAAGTACATATAGGGAATAAAGTAAAAATGGTCAAATAAGGAAAAGTTATTAGTTAGTATCTGTAAAATTTTCCTTCTTTTCATCCTAACTGGGATCTACAATTTAAATATAAGAAGTGGAAGTTATTGATGCCCAAATAAATTATTTGGTTGGGGAAGAAATAAGATAAATAAAAATAAGTAGGAGTCCACCTACCAGACCACTATTAAAAGTCTAATGGCATGCAATCTTGTGAAATAGTAAGAATACCCAGATTTGTCAAATTGATTAAAATCTATTATAATATCCAGCACTCTCATATATTTATTATGTGAGTACAAAATGGCACAACTTTTGGAGGACAATATGACAAAATTAAAAATACTCTCTGCCTAAAGCCTGGCTTGAAAAAAAAATTAAAACTACTCACTCTCCTTGAATCTATCTAGTCCACCTTTAAGAATCTATTAAGGTCAACTTTTAAGTGGTTATAATAGCAAACAACATAAACATCCTTCATTTGGTTTAGTTAATAAATCACGATGGTGTTCTAATGTAGAACACCATGCAATAATTAGAAGAAGACGACAGATGGAAATTGAACAGAATTATATTATTTAAATTGTTAAAAGAAAAAAATAGGTTGCATAAGTATGTAGAGTGTAACTTTACTGGTAAATAAAGAATATATGAATATGGAGGCAGGTATGCACATAAACAAATCTGAAAGAAAACATGGAACTGTCTTAATGGTTTTTGATCCTTCTGCAGAGTTAAACTGGGGTGTGAAGAACTTTTACCTTTTACCTTATATCCTTCTGTATTATTTAAAATTTTTTACCAAAAAAATTCTTATAATAGAATACCAGCTAATGAATAGAAAAAGAAAAGAACACAGTAGCAATTGTGTGCTGCGATTTGACTCCTGCCTAGCTCATCTCTGGCCACTCACCTGCCACCTGCCATTCCCTTTTGCACAATCATTCACTGTGACAGGAATGTCCCCTCTGCCCCTCCCCCTCATAGGGCAGCAAACTCTAATCATCCTTTTACAACTATGCACAGCTGCAACCTCACTTTAGCAGATCTTCCTAAGCTCAGGCAGCAGAGCAGTGCGCCCTTCTCTGTGCTTCCGTCCTCCCTGGCTGGGTGACCACCGCTTACTCCCCAGCTCTCTGTCTCCTCCCAGCAGTGAACCCCAGCTCAAAGTTGTGGCCATGTCGCTTCCCTCTGCAACCCTGTGCATCTCAGGGCGCGCAGCTCTTTCTTGATAGAGTTAAGCTTCGGTTCCCTAATTTCAAACACTCTCCCACAAATATTTTGAGGAACATCCTGTGTGGGAGGAAATACTGTCTTGTATTTACAGTTGAAATTGCCTATGAGCCTTTTGTCTGGTTTTCTCTGCAATCCCAAAATCTATCTATATCCAGCACATGGTAGGCTCTGAAGAAATACCGGTAAAAAGAAGGATGAAGCTCATGCTGAAAAGAATATGAAAAATAGTTTAAAGTATTTCCATTTTAAAGAAGAACTCATCTTTCAAAGGAAGTGCACTAGCACCTCAGAGAGCGTTGCCTGTTTGGTGGGGAAGATGTTGCCTCCCTCGCGAGAGCTTAATGCTGATTCCCGGAGCCTGGGCTTTGGAAGGAGAAACTAAAAAGCAGGGCTTAAGAACCTCTGTGTCCTTTTTAACTCAGGTGGCCTCAGAGCATTTGATCAAGTGACAATCTAAACATGTAGGGTACATCTGCCTCAGGTTAGAGGTCTCAGTGGCAATTCCTGAGGGACCAATATAAATGAAGGATTGTAGGTTACAAAAGGACCCCAAGTGAATACAAGAGAAAATATAATAGCTTATTAAAAATGACTATTTAGGTTTCACAGTGATTGTTATCCTTGAATCTTCCTTTACTCCACTCATCCCGTCATCCACCAAGTTCTTGTGATTTTTTTCCTTCTACGTATTTTTTGCTATGTTCCTTGCTCTTTTCTATGGCTTGGTAGTGTCCCTGTGATCTAGATCCTGCAGAACACTCCGGCCTCTTCAGTTCCCTGCCTTCCTTTATTCTTTGTTTGTTTGTTTTATTTTGTTTTTATTTCAGAATTTTACAGTGGTACGTACTTTTTGGTTACAGTTTGAGTCGAAGTTGTAAGTGTGCCCTTCAGTGAGTCAATGTGCATTGGACCCGGTAGGTGTGAGTTTACCCATCCCCTCCTCCCCCTCCCACCTACTTGATTTCCTTTGAATTTTACTTCCATATGTGCACAGAAGTGTTGATTGATTAGTTCCAATTTAGTATTGAGCACATGTGGTGTTTATTTTTCCATTCTTATGACACTTCACTAAGAAGAATTGCCTCTAATTCCATCCGGGTTGTTATGAAAAATACTAGGTTACCATTTTTTCTTTATAGCTGAGTAGTGTGCCACGGTACACATACATATACCACATTTTATTAATCCACTCATGTATTGAGGGGCACTTGGGTTGATGCCACATCTTTGCAATTGTGAATTGTGCTTCTATAAACATTCGAGTGTAAGTATTTTTTTTTTTTAATAAAATGTCTTTTTTTCCTTTGGGTAAATACCCAATAGTGGGATTGCTGGATCAAATGGTAGTTCTACTTTTAGTTCTTTGAGGTATTCCCATACTACTTTCCATAGAGGTGCACTAGTTTGCAGTCCCATCAACAGTGTATAAGTGTTCCTTTCTCTCTGCATCCTAGCCAGCATCTGCTGTTTTGGGACTTTTTGATAGAAGTCATTCTC
>CAUYSK010058619.1:0-16550 GCA_963575035.1 Avahi laniger | reverse complement strand
CCAGCTACTTGGGAGGCTGAGACAGTAGGATTGCTGGAGCCCAGGAGTTTGAGGTTGCTGTGAGCTAGGCTGATGCCACGGCACTCGCCCCAGGCAAGAGAGTGAGACTCTGTCTCAAAAAAAAAAAAAAAAAAAGAAAATTCAGAGGCTGTGATTTCAGTCTCAGCTTTTACATACATACTTTTTAGCCAATCACCCAATTAAATCAACAATGGTCTAAGAACTCACATAGCTTTTGCTGCATTCAAGACAAAAATATTGAAGTCACCCTTGATTCCTCATCTCATCCTCTATATCCTCTCACTAAATCCTGTTGATTTTATATCTTAAATATCTTTCAATTCATACTTTTTTCTAGCCCCACTGCTACCACCCTATTCTAAGCCACCATCATCTCTTGCCTGGATAACTCCCAATCCAATCATCTCAACACTAGCCAGTGATTTCAAAATGAAGATCTCTTCATATCAGTATCTGTGGGCATTTAAAGACCCCATGCACCTAACCTATCAATCACAATTACCTTCCCTTTGCCTTACTCTTCACTTAACCAATTTCCTTAGTTTAAATGTCACTTCCTTAGAAGGCCTTCCCTGAAGCCCCAGACTAGGTTAACTCTTTGTATGAACATGTTCCTATAGTATTCGTGTAACCATTATCTACTGAGCACCTATCCCATGAAGTGCTGGAAAAATGGGGTGATCAAGACAACAAAATCCCTGGTCTCTTAGACCTTATATTCTAGTGTACACAGGTCAGTGAGCATTGGTGGGTGTGTGTGCATGCATGCAAGTACAAAGCGTGGCACAGACAATAAACAAGAAAATATTAGTGATAAATGTAAAGACAATGTTTACATTAACATTTAAACGGAGATCTGAATGACAAGGAAAACAACTCAAACTCAGAAAAGCACTCCAAGTTTAGGGAATAGTTGGTTCAAAGGTCCTAAGGTGAGAACAAGCTTGCTTTATCTCAGGAAAAGAAACGTGGTTAGGTGGAAAGAGCAAGATTAGACTGAGGTAGTTGCAGCAGGCAGGGGGCAGATGACAATTATTGTGCATATCACTTCCTATTTCATTCCTTCTTCCATCTGGCTCTTTTTTCCATTCTGTTTTCCTTCCCTCCCTTTTGCTTCTAGCTTAGGTTTAAGATCTAGTCAATAAATAGCTATAAAAGTTTGTTTTTGTTTGTTTTGAGAAAGGGTCTAACTCTGTTGCTAGAGCTAGAGTGCAGTGATGTCATCATAGCTCACTGCAACCTCAAACTCCTAGGCTCAAGTGAGTCCTCAGCCTCCCAAGTAGCCGCGACTATAGGCACATACCACCATGCCCAGCTAATTTTTTAAGATATACTTTGTAAAGACAGAGTCTCACTATATTGCTCAGGCTGGTAATGGCTACAGAAGCTTATAACTGCAGTTCTACTAGCTTTTAAAATAACAAATCAAATCAATAAGCATTTATTAAGAGCCTGTGTGGAATACGGGGTGACCAACTCATCCCGGTTAAAGCACTGGGAAATGCCACCACATTGCAGGAACCCCCTCAGAACCTGGCAAATGGAGCCATTTGGTCATGCTGGTGGGATATGTAGACACACAAGCAGAGGCTTTTCAGAAGCCCTTGACGTTAACTAGTAACAGAAAGATAACACTTAAATAACACACATAAAGGCACTTGATTCAATCCTCACGACACTCTATTAAGCCCATTTCAGAAATGAGGAAACCAAGGCTTACTGAAGCAAAGAAAAATTGCCAAGATCCCCCAACAGTAAGACACAGAGACAAAAAAAAAAAAAAGGTAAACAATGCAAGTGAGAGTTCAAAATGACAAGCGTATGTAATAATTACCAAAAGAATAATAAGCAGTAATAAGTAGTCACAAAAGCACTATAGGAGGTTGGAGGAAGTACTGGCTAGAGTGATTAGGAAAGGTTTTGAAAAGGTGGATTGAAGCCAGGCCCCACCAGCATTTGAAAAGGTAGATTGGAGGAGGGCAATTTGGCCTAAGGAAAGAACTGCTGTGAACAAAAGCAATGTGACATGTACAAACCAGTTTAGGCTGGAGTAGGCTGAACAGGAAAGTGGTAGGTTAAAACATTTTCTACAAGGTCTCTTCCTATTTAAAACAAAGGCCAAATCCTCAGTGTAACACCTAACACCCTTTGGTTCCAACCACTTCAGACGAACTATACTCCTACTTCCCTCACAAAACCCACACTCCTGTTAGAAGACTATAACCTTGTCATAACCTGAACATATCGATACTGCACGTTTCCTCCATGCATGGCTTTGTTCGTCTTTAAGATGTATTTCTGTCCAGGACCAACAGCCAAAATCCTACCCATTCTTCGAGACCCAGTTTAAATGCTACTTCCCCCATGAAGCCTACCCAACCTAGCCTATTATTGCTCTTTTCTTTGGGGTTCCCAAGGCATTTTGTTTCTAGTTTTACTTGCACGCTGAATTACAGGTAGGTCTGGGCGCTGTGCAAGCTGTTGAACCCTATCTAGGCAATAAGGATGGATGTCTCAGACTCAGACAATCAGGGAACAGAAGTTCAAAGCTGTCAACATTTTAGGGAATGATCAGCAAGATGAATCTGATCAATAAGCCCTGAACAGAAAACAAGGAAGAAGTATCTTTTGTTGAAGGAATAAGCAACTACATACCAGTCTTCACAAGGCAGGTGAAGGCATGTGTAGAATATTCATGTTTCGAAATCGCTTTCAGTCTGTTTGTTAGCTGTGGCTGTTTGTGAAGCAAATGCTTTCCAGATGGAAAACTTGACTGAGCAGAAAACAAGAACTTCTGCCACACACACAGTGTGCTGGAGTTTCATTTTTAAAGGAACACTTGAATTCCAGAGAATTTAAGGCTAGAATACTGGTGGTGTGAATACACTTTGAATTTTATCTGAGATGTGTTCTGAAACTTGGCTAACCTTCTTTGAGTATGCTGACATGGATGATACTATACACAGAGCTTTGTACCGAGAGGCCACAAGGGCTGGCAAATGTTAGTAGGACACAGTGAAACCTCAAGCAGATCTTTCAAAGGTTAATTTAAGATGAATTAAAATGATTATAAAGCTAGACCAGAATTAAGACTACACTGGAAACACATCAAAACACCACAGTGAACCCCATAAATACATGTAATTATCACCTGTCAGTTAAAAATTAAATTTAAAAAAGGCCAAGTATGGTGGCTCGTTTCCTATAATACTAGCGCTTTGGGAGGCCGAGGCAGGAGGATCACTTGAGCCCAGGAGCTTGAGGTTGAAGTGAGCTATGATCATGCCACTGCACTCCAGCCCAGGTGACAGAGCAAGACCCTGTCTGGAAAAAACAACAACAAAAAAATTGGAATTGGAATTAAAAGTAGAGACCAAAGCATTCAGATAACAAAACAAAACCCAACTGCTTACACTGACTTCTCAAAATACCACAGTTCTGTTAGGCTTTAAGGTGTCAGCTATTATTTTAAAAGGCACAATTTCGATGACAAATTAGGTTGCCCCCTTCTGGTCACGAAATTATAGAAGCTTAAGGCAGGAAAGATTTAACACAAGTTACTCAATCCAAATACTGACAGCATCTGAATTTTGTCCACATTTGAATAACTTCTCCATAAACTTTGGAAAAGCTATTCAAGTTTTCAACAGACGTCACTGTTGGGAAATCCTTATTGTTCAACTCTATACAAAGGATACTAAAGATTTTTCAAGACTCTTTTAAAACAGAAATATTCAAGCTATTTTGTTTGCTGCTGAAACTCAGAACCTGGAGGCTAAGGTATCTTAAATGGCCAGGTGCACAGTGTCTATACCTTTTCCATATTTAATACCAGGGCTAGTACATTAAAAACTAAGGCTAAGAAAAGCATGCCAAAGGCCAACAGTTTTACTCTGACGAATGTCACAGGTTTAAGACAGGCAAAAAAAAAAAAAACAAAACAAAAACTACTATGTACATAAATACATATTAATTCTGCTAACACATGGGGTTATTAGAATGGATCTCAAAGCCCTAGCCATTCATTCATCAACAATTTGAACGGCCTACTATGAGCCAGACATTGGATGAATGAGTGGTATGGGAGCCCATAAACTAGCTATTAGCTTTCCACTCCAAAAACTCTTCAGAGAACATGAAGTGAAAATCTACCATCTAATGCAAAATCTTTTAAATCACCACAGATAGTCTATGAAAAAGGGAGATTATGGTGGATAAACTACAAGATTACAAAAAATGAACCAATTCTCTTTTTAAATGGTATGAACAAAAAAGTAACATTTTCCTACACCCTAAAATGGTCCTGAGAAAGTATAATGGTGGCTTTCTTTCTTTAGATGTATAGTTAGAAAATTACAGGTATACTGTATTCAAAAACGCAGAAGGCTAGGTTACCTTACTTGGTCTCCTTTAATAAAGAAGCTAGAAGCACTAAGCTACATACACACTATTTACATTTTTAATGATAAGCAATTTGGGTTACAGCAGCTACTGAAGAAACATGTCACCGCAGAGAAAACCAAAAATGACTTAAGGTCCTCTACTGCCCTGAAACTTCATTAAGGTGCAACTGGACCCAATACAGGTGGCTTTTCGATTATATACCATTTTCCCTTGTAAATGTCTACAAGGCACTTAGGGAGGCACACAGGTATTAACTTCCCATTTGTATTCCTGAATCTATTCTAGTATAACTGATCTCTTTGTAAATTCCACCTCAATTGAGCTAAACCAATACATGTCTAAATATAATATCCATGAAAAACTCTCAAATGAAACTTTGAAAAAGGGGTAAAATATTGTTCCCTTTGTATTCAAATCTTCCAACAAGGAAAAGCTGGCTAAAAAACATGAACCCAAGAAAAATATATTATCTCATAAGTTCACATACTTACTTTTCCTTGTCTCTCAATTTTCCACATCATCTCACAATCTCTCACTACCTCACTCCATTCCTTAACCATTAACTCATCTATTCATTTTTATGATTTCACCACCCTCTGTGATACCAATAACAATCCCAGATAAGAACCTATGGAACTACTTTTGAATCAAAGCAAGAACTGCACTTGGATTTCTTTTTTTTTTTTAAACTCCCCAGAGCAATCAACGAGCGAAGGTGGTAATAGAAAACCTGGAAAAATGAAAACGTGTTCGATCTTCTCTTCACACATTATTTTTACAGCCTTCCCACTGTAAGGGCCCATCAGGTAGCAGGGGTGGCCCGTTTTCCTCTTTTCTCTTCCACACCTTACAGAAATACTCTCATACTCTCGGGATCTCCGCCCTACTTATTCTAGCAGCTCCTCCCCCTCTAGAGCCCGGCCAAGTATCTGCCCCTCCCCCTCTTCTCCCTCTCCCCAATTCACTGAATACCTTGCCTCATCAGCACACCTTCAGATGTCCAGCTCCCTCTTCCAATTTACTCTAAGTTACTTCTTCGTAGCTCTGCAAGCGATAATCCTTTGGTAGCCAAGGCCAGACCCGATATCCTCAGATTACATTTCTAAACCTCTGGTCTCGAAGTCGTCAGCCCTTTCTCACGCGTACCCAGGGATTGAGGCTGTCCCCTTCCCAATTTCCTAAAGTGTTTCCTCTCCAGCCCTATTCCACAGCCGCCTATCCAACCAAGCAGCATTGTTTTGGTCTACACAGGCCTCGAAGAGCGAGACCCCCCCAAGTGCTCGGCCCACCCCGAATCACTTCGATCTCAGGATTCGCCGCCCCGCCCTCTCCATCCTTCACGCTGCTGGCGCTAGACCCTCAGCGCCAGGCGGGGTGCTCCCCGGGGAAAGTGGAGGGGCAGGGTGCTGGACCCGGGCACATTCCCCGCTCCTAACCGCCGCCGCGAGAGAGCGGCCCCTCAATCTGGGCTTCCGCCGCCGCCGCGCCCCCCTCCCCCTCTCTCTCTCCTCTAGCGGGCTCTTCACCTCAGAGCAGCGCCCAAAAACCCGAGAGGAATCGGTGCTGCGCTACTGGCGCGTCGCGTCGGGCCAGCCGGGGGAGTGGTGCCCAGGAAAGGCAACAAGCTGGTGGCCGCGGAGGGGCCCCTCAATGAAGCGGCGTACCGCAGGCCCCAGCCAACGGCCCTCCCCTCTGCCGAACAAAAGAGCCTCGCACTCTGCGCAGCCCGCCGCTCGCACTGCGCAGGCGCGACGACCCGCCGCACGGCACCATGGGACTCGGAGTCCTTCCAAGACTACAAAGCCCGAAGTGCTGCGCGAGTCCACGCCGCGCACGCACGACTTGCGTGGGTCATAGGAAGTTTTAATTTTTAAACTGCAGTCGTGGAGCCAGTGTAGTTAAGAACGTTGCAACCTCGAAAATTAGAACACGTGATCTTACAAGCGAGCCCTAGATGCTTGATTCGAAAAATGAACCACTTCTGAACAGTTCTGTAATTCACATCCCCGAAATTTTTGAATCTTGACAGCTTCCTCATCAGCTTTATCAAATCTCCGCCGTTTTAAATTTCTGTAAAATTCCTACTCTTCAGGGTTGAGATTACTTCCCCTTCGAGGCATTTCCAGACTCCGTAGACTAGGTCTCGTCTCTCTGGTAGGTATTCTCATGGCTTCCTAAATCCTCTTCTTCATTGGCTACGCCAGTGGGTGGCTTTAGTGCCGACCCCCTGAATCTCCATGAGTACCCCTCGCCCAGCTACCCCACAGAAACGGAATTAGGCAAAAACCGTGCTAGTTGTTCGAGACAAGTGTTCTGGTTTTTCCAATTTCAATTACATTGCTTTCTCCAAACCTGTTCATACGAAAATTCACTCTCCCGTCATGACATTCACCCATTTTATTGTTATTACTTAATGTCTGCCTTCCTTTCTGGACTCTAAACTCCCATGAGGGTGCACACCTTACCTTGTGTTGTTCACCACTCTATCCCCAGTACCCAATACAGTCCCTGGCATACAGTGGTGAATCAATATTTGTTGAATAAATGATTAGGTGAATGAATGAGATGTCCTTCTACCTGACAGAAAATTGAGTTGATCAGGCTTTCCTCCATCCCTCCTTTTCACCTCAGATTTGGTTTTTGTTTTTGTTTTTCTTTACTCTCTCCCTTACTCTCCTTTTCGCTATCTAATTAGGAACTGACTAGAACTTCTACTAGGAGAAGTTAACTTTTTTTTTTTGATTTGAACATTAAAGTATCTTATAATCAGGAGGAAAGGGGAAAGGCAACTAGTCTATTGGACCTACTTCAGAATGTAGGAATCTGCATTTATGTAACAGTTTTTGTGGGTACAGGCACTGTTCAGGGCTCTGAAGAATTGCCATGAAAGAAAACCAGCCCAGCAATATCATAACAGAGGTAAGTTAAAAGAGTTTCAAGAAAGCACAGAGAAGAGAGTAATTGTTTCTGAGACATTTGGGTTGGGTCTCTATGCAGAAGCAAAAATTCATCTACTCCCTCCTGAAGTGTCCTGTTTTGAATAACATTAATGATGAGAAAATTAGTTGTAATAATATTAGCTACTAATATTGAGTGTTTATCCCAGTGCTGAATTCTGTTAAATTCTTTTTTTTTTTTTTTCTGAGACAGAGTCTCACTCTGTTGCCCAGGCTAGAGTGCCCTGGTGTCAGCCTAGCTCACAACAACCTCAAACTCCTGGGCTCAAGCGATCCTACTGCCTCAGCCTCCCGAGTAGCTGGGACTACAGGCATGCGCCACCATGCCCAGCTAATTTTATATATATATGTTTTTAGTTGTCCAGCTGATTTCTTTCTATTTTTAGTAGAGATGGGGTCTCGCTCTTGCTCAGGCTGGTCTCGAACTCCTGAGCTCAAATAATCCTCCTGCCTCAGCCTCCCAGAGTGCTAGGATTACAGGCATGAGCAGAATTCTGTTAAATTCTTGACTGATTTTATGTAATCCTCACAACAACCCTGGGAGGTGGGAATTACGATTTCCAATTTGCAGAGAAGGCTCAGATATACAACCTATCCAATGGCATCTACTGTTAAGTGGTGGAATCAAGATTTGATCTTACTTGTAACTTCCAACCATACTCCTGTCTGGATAAAATGTTGCCATCCCTAATTCCCCATATTGAGCTGAATTCTGCTCCTCATGTAAATGTTACCTCTTTTCCCTAATTCTGGCTTCAGCAGCCACAGAGTAAACTTAATCCCTCTTTCATATGATTTTTTTTGTATTGAAATTCAGCCTTCATATTCCCTAAGATCTTGCTTTTCTAGGCTAAATGTCACCATTTTTTAAAACTGTACATCATAGGATAACAGTTTTGGACCTAGCACATCTATTAATAGTTTGTTAGTAAATTCTGGTTCTTATGTGTGCATTTCAAAGTAGAGAGAGCCACCACTGCCCTGGTGTTTATACCATTCTTTAATAAAGGGAGCCAAAAGTTATCTTCTCTTTTTAGGTAGCCCAGCGCCAGTGGTTTATGCTAATTTGGAATTCTGCTAGGGATGGATGTCAAACTCACAAGCCTAAAGATTCTGCCTTAATAATATCTGTTTTGAAAATTGTTTGGATCAAATGGGTTGAGTTTTTTCTCTTCCCATAAGAATAGTAATATTTTAAGTAATTCAGACCCTCAGAGTTTCTTTTCCTTATAAAGGTAACTCAGTCATAATAATCTTACTCAAGACAATATTTGAAGTGGCATTGCTTATGCACACAGGACATGCATCTGTCACATCCTGTCTCTAAAATCACAAGTAATGTAGGGAAGGGAGGCAGTGTGATGTTGCAAAAAAAACAGGGGCTTAGGTATGAGGTTGAACTGGATTTGATTCTGCTGTGTAACATTAGACAAGCTACTCAACCTCTCTAAGCCTCAGCCTCACGAAAATCTAAAACACATGAAAATATTTTAGAACCTACTTTGCAGCATTTCTGTGGAATCAACAATAATGGTGAATAAAGGGAATGCCATATAGCTGGCACTCAGTAAACAATAGCTGTTTTAGATAAGTAGATAGCTGTTTCTGAGATGTAATTTAAAAGGTAGGGGAAGTACAGAACTTTAAAAATATTTTCCTCCACGTTGTCTGAAATTCTTTCTTTCATTTTGACTACCACTTGAAATTCTATTGTTAAAGATTTATTCATTTGGGGTTAACAAGCACTGTCTTTTAAAATGCAAATATACTTGAGAGCTATCTCTTCTCCCTGACCTCTTCCTATCAATCTGATTCTCATAGTGACTTCCTGGTAGTAACTGGACTCTAATTAAAATATACACATCTCAAATCATGCACCCCTGACTTTGGTTTTCTCACATGAAGGGATCACTGCTGCAGAGGTACCTGTCATTTGCTAGCACTTCAAATAAGATAAGGATTGGCCCCATTGTCAATTGTTAGAAATTACTATTGAAAACTAAGCCAGAGATAGGGCGCCACCTGTTTGTAAAGACTATATTACATTTAAATTATTTAATGAATTTATTTGAAAAGAATTACTGAGTAATGTGTGGGGTGTGGGAGGGCAGGAATGATGCTAAACCCCTACATTCTTTATTATATAAGCTCCAGGAGGTCAGGGTGTTCTCTTGTTTGGTTCACTGCTTTGTTCTTAGTGCCTAAAGCAGTGCTGGCCTACTTAGTATTTGTTGATTAATGGATACGTTCTGCAGATATACTCTGTGGAGGTGGTTCTCCAAGTGTAGTCCACAGACTCAGTACCTGAGATGGTTTCATGGAGTCTGCATGGTCAAAACTATTTTCATAATAATACATTATTTGCTCTTTTTTCACTGTGTTGACATTTGCACTGATGAAGCAAAAGTAATAGTGGGCGAAACTGCCTGCATCTTAGTGTGAATCAAGGCGGTGGCATCAGCTTGTACTAGTCACTGTATTCTTCACTACCACACATATAATAGAATAATTACTAAAGCCTTTTGCACTTAAGACTATTCTTGGTGAAGTAACAAAAATAATTATATGGTATCCCTTTCCTAGAGTACCTGTCTCTCATGTTTTATGTGATTAAATGGGAGGTATGCATAAGGCACCGCTGCTTACTGAAGTATAATGGTTGTAAAATTGTTCAAGATGTGTGAGTTAAAAAACTAGCTGCTTTTTTCATAGAACACTATTTTTACTTGGAAGAATGACTGACAGAAAAACTATGGTTATTCAGACCTGTGCGTTTGAAGTAAATTAACCTGTCACTTCAAGGAAAATCAAAGTATTACTGCCAAAGAAAAATTTGAGCTTTCAAGCTAAAATTGTAATTTTGGAAAATATGACATCTACCACAGTGAGCTTGACAGCTTCCTGACACTTTCTTGATGAGATCAGTGATGATTTTAATAAATGTGATTTTTTTACATCGAATAATGAAGTACATTAACATTGGAAGATCTGAATAACTCTGTACCAGTATTTTCCAAATGGTTTCAGATTCCCCATTGCACTTAACCTTTAAGAAACTACCATTTGTTGAGTTTTGGTAGTATCAAAGAAGAGTATTCACAATTGTCGAAGAAGGCTAAAAATACTCCTCCCTTTCCAACCATATATTCCTGTAAGGCTGGATTTTCCTCATGTACCAAAACAACGTAGCACAACAGAGAATGGGGAAGCAAATATGAGAATCCAGCTGCCTTTTATTGAGCCAAGACAGTAAAGAGATTCGCAAAATTATAATACAATGCCACTCTACTCACTAATTTTTTTGTTTTGGAAAATATACTTCATAAAATATGTTAACACATAATGGTTTATTATTATTGTTTTAAATGAATTAATACGTATTTTTGAATTTCTCATTTTAATTTCTAATTCGGTGAATATCCCACATAAACAAAAGCTTCTTGGGGTCCTTAATATTTTTTAAGAGTTTGTGTAAACAAATTCTGAGACCAAAAAGTTTGAGAAATGCTGCTTTGAGGTCATGTGCAATAATCTCCACCTTACGCATAAGGAAACTACCATTGTACTTTTTACTGGTCCTACAAAGATTTAGAACCAGTTCAAGGCCACACAGTCTGTGTAGTGATGGGTATTGTGTTCAGGTCGTCTAACTCCAGGGTTTGTATCTGTGACCACAACTTTTTCCTTGATAATGTCTTTGCTAAAATTATCTGTAAACAAGTTGTTAAAAGACATTTCAACAACGCCAAAAAGGTCGTCAACATATTCAATGGCTTTCTTTGCTTACTGACTAGTTGCATGATCCTTCTTTGGGTTTGTTTCGGCGAGTGCAATTCGAGTGGCTGGAATCTCTCAAGTCCGGTTTTTGCTCTGGCAGTCAATTTGCGGTTTTATGAATCAGAATTGGAGTTCCCCTGATAGCTCCGCTGGGGAACCGCAACCTACGGGGTTCAAATGCGGGCTCCTTCGGACTTAGGCTCCAGGAATATGGACGTTCCCCCCACCAACCTCGACAGCCGGTGGCATTCTTAGAAGGAGAACGAGAGTGACAACCTCCCCAAATCTCTCTACTCCCAGGACCCACTGCAGACTTTTAATGATGCTCCCTGGGCGCTGATTGGCTGTACCTGACGACGGTGGGCGGGACGCGGCCCTGGATTGGACGTCGGAGCCCATTGCCACTCCTTACCCAGCACCCTCGTCCACCTTCCAGCGCCCCAAGTGAGTTGAAGAGGGGGAATCCGGAATCCAGCCTGGGGCCTGGGCGGGGCCGAGCTGCGCCGCCCGGGAGCGGGAATCGCCACTGAGACCCCGGACCTGCAGGGGCGGGGCGTCATGGGCACCAGGGATTAGCGCGTCGGGAGGCATCTCCCGTAATGCACCGGGGCACCGGCTACTCACCCGGAAGGAGAAGCCGTGATTCTGGCTATATGGTGGGGCGCGGGCGGTGTCGCTGTGGGGAGCTGGTGCTGCTCTCAGGTGAGGGGGTGTGGGCGTGGCCCCAGGGAGTGGGTGCTGCTCTCAGGTGAGGAGGAGCGGGCTTGAGCGTCAGTAGTGGCACTTGGGATGGTGGCCTCCCTTTACATCCTAAAGAAGGGTCTGTCTCACCATCCGGGATGAAGGCGGGAGCTTCGAGATCCAAAAAAGGAAACCTAGCTTTTCCCTTTTACTTTGAAAGTATTAGGTATCTTTCTTTCCTACTCCCCAAGCTTAACTGGGAAAGAAAAAGGAGTATGTGGCCTTTTTGCTCCTAGTTCGTTAAGAATGGACGGGGAGTGGCCGTAGTAAAAATCTGGGGGCATTCACTCACACGGCTGGGACTAGAGGACGATGGCAAGCATTTTACGCGGAGACAGGAGACTTGCGCTAGATTGTGGTTGCTTTTGTTACTTACCTTCCAAGTGGAAGGAGGAGCAGGTTACAGATGGACGAAAAGATGGAATATAACTGGTTGAGATCACACAGAGCTTAGTCAGACAGGGGAGCTTCCTCTAGCACCTGTGGGTATTTAGGAAGGAGAGCTTTTTGAGTTGCCATCTGCCATCTGGCACCAAGGGCTCAGGAATGAATAAGAAGGCCAGGAGTCTCTGCTCAATTTGCTTTTATCACATGATTTGTTTTTTAACCTGTCTCTTGAAGTAGTTTAAATGGGAGAGAAAATAGTGAGGCTACAGCCTGGAATTGCTACCTTGAATTGTTAAGACACTGGAAAGCTTTATGATGAATCTTCATTGTAAACAGCAAATCACCGGGATCTCACCAGAGCTGTTGGTGCTGGTAGAGGTGGAGCAAGTAAAGGAAACTTAAGATATGATTGAAAAGGTCCCAGAAATGTCGTTAGCACTGAGTAAGTTACATAACTAGCTGGGAGGGTCACTGATTCTATCTTTATTTGGATGACACACAGACCCACCTCCCAGATCATAGAGCTGAAGTTAAGAACTTCCTGCTTCTCCTCCAAAGGCAGAACTGAGCTTGATTTTCTTCTGTGGAGGAAGCAGATGGGGAATAGTGGTTGCTAGAAGTGATTATTTGGAATGTAGGTTATTGTACTTGTTCCATTGTTTTTATGGAAAGTTACAACTGAAACTTTCTTGGTGTCCTTTAAACTTAGATTTAAGTGTATAGCATTTTGGGAGTCCTGAGTTTTTTTTTAAGCCAATTTATAGCTATTTGTTTCTAAGTGGAATTGGCCCCAAAGGAAAGAACTTCCTCATGGAGGTAGTGCAGGGCCCTATGCAAACTCTTCTAGAGACCAAGGGTATGATGATCATTTAGTTACTAAATTACGGTCTTGAATTTGGCAAACCTTTCAAGGCACAGCAGATGTGTGAGCTCCACTCAGTGTGGATGACCATGATTTCCTTGTCATCATCTTTCCTATTGTTACTTTTGTGAAAAGACACTTTAGAATATTTAACTCTGTTCCTGTGCTGGGAATTTACCATATGCCTGAAAAGAGAAGAGAAAAAAAATTTTTTTAATACAAGGAGGTTAATTGTTCACAGCAAGTTGTTCTGCTCTTTTTGGCCACAGCCATTTGACTGCTTACATGTGGAATGTTATACATGAGTTGTTACGGAATCGAAATTTTCTACCTTTCAGTTCAAGACCGCTTGGAGGTAGTGACAGCATCAGATGAAAAATTAGATTGTCAGCAAGAATACTGTTTAAGATGGTACTGAAATCACAAAACCTTGGGTTTGCTCAACAGTGTAACCCAATTTTGTCATAGACCATGTAGCTTTGTCTCTGCATGCAGTGTCTGTCTGTGGAGAGACCTTCTGGTATATTGGAAAGAATTGGAAAAGCTGTTTGCTCTGCTAATTTCATTGTGTAAATGAGTTCCCCTTCTTTTGAAACGTTAGCCTTGTGTTAGCAAAACATAAAATAGAAAGAAACTCATTACACACTCTTCTAATGGTAAGGCAGAACTAATAGGAGAATGTATTTAAAATTAATTGTAGGACTGTAAAAATGAGCGGGTATGTGAATAGGCATGGGGGGAGGAGAGGAGAGCTTAGAGATAGTCTTGTTGTCCCAGGAGCCAGCCTGGATCATTTGTTGGCAGTACGTATTGGCTGAAGTCAGTTTTCATTTCAAGGTAAATTGGAAAGGGAAATTAAACCTTATTGTTTCGCTCTTAAGAGAGCGGAAGGGGGTGTAGGCGGCAGCCAGGGTGGATGCTGTTGGAGTAGTTCTAGAACTAACAAGATTAGTGCTGTATTTTAACAGAAGGTGACATCATGGGCCCCTTTGGACTTGAGTAACCCTGTGCTGCAGCCTTCATGGTCCCCTTGTTGGAGTGGGCGATGTCGCTATACATGTAAACTGCCACACTGGGGGGAAATCAGGGGCTGAGGCTTTAATGAATCTTTACAAAGGAGCGGAACGCATCCTGAGTCAACCTGTGCAGCTGTGGGGTGCTTGGGCAGAGGTACAAACCGGATGGCATGTCAAGAGAGGAAATGGTTAGAACTATTGGCTCAGGTTCCGGAGAATGGATTGGATAAGGGAAGGTCCCAACTGGGCTACTCATTCAGGTGCTCTCTGGAGTGCTCTAGCTCTGTGATTCACCTTGGGAAGGTGACTGGTTGTTAGCAAGACAGAGACACAGGAGCACTGTTTGTGGGGACTTGGTTGTCTCCAAATAGCCGGGAGAGGGCGCTGTTAGGCTCGCTTTCAAAGTTGTGATCTGAGTGCCCGCCAGACACTGCCCTGCTTGCAGCCTTTAAAGGCAAAAGTTTTACAACTGAACCTTCCTGTTCTGGCTTCCTGAGACAAACTCCCTGTAGACCCTAACATGCTTTGGGTAGAGGTGGCCTAGTTGAGGGTCCTGGCAGTGGTCTGAGAAGGGAGGCAAATCCTCCAGGGTTTTTAGTCTGGCACTGAGCTAACGTGGGGTCTCACTCTGTCATATAGGCTAGAGTGCAGTGGCATGATCATAACTCACTGCAGCCTTGAACTCCTGGGCTCAAGTGATCCTCCTGCCTCAGCCTCCCAAGTAGCTGGAACTATAGGCATATGCCACTATACCTGGTTAATTTTATTTTTAGTAGAGTCAGGGTCTTGCTATGCTGTCAAACTCCTGGCCTCAAGTGATCCTTCCATCTTGGCCTCCCAAAGCGCTGGGATTACAGGTGTGAGCTAGGATTTTTTTTTTTTTCTTTTGCTTCCTCTTAAGTTTTACTCAAGAACAAAAAAAGTTGCTGAGTTTCCCCAGGGGATTCTATTAAAAACTGTCAGGGTTTTGCCCTGCTAAAGAATGATAAGAATAGGGGCATACTAACCATAATTTTTGCCATGTCCTCTGTCCCTCACCAGATGTTTTCTTCCAATGGGCTTTTGGTGTAGGATGTCGGAGAACCAAGAACAGGAGGTAAGAATGTGATCTTCAGGGAATGGGTGGGTAAAAGTTGGAGAGGGTATTTATGAGGTGGAAAGATGCAGAGATACAAATTATTGCTCAATGGTGTTCTTCCTACAGTGATACCTTGAGTAATACTTAAAATAAAACCATGAGAAGGAAATCAATAGCAAAGGCATTCCTGGGAAATGAAGTTCCATTATGACTAGTGTTTTCATTGGTTGGAATATACTGGAATGTAAGCTTAACGAGAGCAAGGATTTTTGTCTCTTATTCATACTTAATCCTCAGTGCCTAGAACAGTGCCTGACACATAGTGTGAGGGAAATATATTGTGGGCTCAATAAATATTTGTTGAGTTGAATGAATGGACAAATGATGAAAGTTGGTGCTGAGTGGAAAAATTGGGCAAACTGTATTGTCAAAGTTGCCTTGCTGTGTGTGTGGCCGAGCTGAAGCTGAAGAAGCATTTCTTACCTACAGGAGGTGATCACGGTGCGTGTTCAGGACCCCCGAGTGCAGAATGAGGGCTCCTGGAATTCTTATGTGGATTATAAAATATTCCTCCATGTGAGTGCAACAAGCTTCTGTACTGGGGTCAACACTTCCCAGGGCTGAGGGCTTGTGCTGAGGTGGAACTTGTTTGTGGGTGTTTCTAGTGGGCTCAAGACAGAAGACTTAGAAGAAAAGGAGGGAGGAGAGGAAAGAGAGCTTGAGGTATGCTTGTGAGTTGCTTTCAGGCTTGCTGTGCTTGGGGGCCCTGATCAGGACTGTGGCCTGGTTCATCAGTGAGAGTCTTGAGGGGGAGCTCACGTGAACTCGATCTTTTCCCACTAAACCCTTTTCCTGTACTTCCTCCTGTAGACCAACAGCAAGGCCTTTACTGCCAAGACTTCCTGTGTTCGGCGTCGCTACCGTGAGTTCGTGTGGCTGAGAAAGCAGCTACAGAGGAATGCTGGTTTGGTGTGAGTTTGCTCTTGCTTCCTTCTCAGGTCTGAGACTGGCTTTTTAGGTGCTTGCTTGAGAACTGGAGTTGACAATGAAGAGAACTTGCAATATGCCAGGCACTAAGGAAGTTGTGAAATAAATTCCTTTTTTTTTTTTTTGAGACAGAGTCTCACTCTTTTGCCCGGGCTAGAGTGAGTGCCGTGGCATCAGCGTAGCTCACAGCAACCTCACACTCCTGGGCTCAAGTGATCCTCCTGCCTCAGCCTCCTGAGTAGCTGGGACTACAGGCATGCACCACCATGCCCAGCTAATTTTTTCTATATATTTTTAGTTGTCCAATTAATTTCTTTCTA
>CAUYSK010058615.1:0-39611 GCA_963575035.1 Avahi laniger | reverse complement strand
TTAGCTCAGGAGTTCGAAACTAGCCTGAGCAAGAGCGAGACCCCGTCTCTACTAAAAATAGAAAGAAATTAATTGGACAACTAAAAATATATAGAAAAAATTAGCCGGGCATGGTGGCACATGCCTGTAGTCCCAGCTACTCGGAAGGCTGAGACAGTAGGATTGCTTGAGCCCAGGAGTTTGAGGTTGCTGTGAGCTAAGGTGACGCCATGGCACTCGCTCTAGCCCGGGCAACACAGTGAGACTCTGTCTCAAAAAAAAAAAAAAATAATAATATCCACAATTCAACCCAAATACCTATCAATAGAAGAACAGATAAACCAAATGCGGTATAGCCAATATAAGGAAATACTACTCAATGATAAAAAGGAATGAATTACTGACACTTGTAACAACATGGATAAATCTCCAAAACACTATTGAGCCAATGAAGCTACACACTCTATGATTCCATTTATATGAAACTCTAGAAAAAACTAATATACACCCAGAGTGAAGATGATTCACTGGAAAGGAATAATAGAAAATATTTTGAGTTGATGAAAATGTTCTGTATCTTCACTGATATGATTATAGGTTTATATATTTGTCACAGTTATTGAAGTGTACATTTAAAATAGATGTATTTCATTGTGTGTAAATTATACCTGAATAAAGATGAAAAATGATGATATTTTAAAATTTCATTTATACTTGATTCCCAAAGGAAACGATAAATGAACACTCAAGCATAATTTCAAAGTTAAGTCCTGTTTGAAACTATATAAAAGTATTTCTTAAAAGACAACTTCTAACATCTAAGTGTAAAAATTTTGATCTTCAGTGTATTTGTGCAGAAAACGGTGGTATATTTCATTTAAAATTGATTGATTAAAGCAACATTGTAATCAGAGGAAAGTATAAAGTGTAGAAACAAGATTAAACAAAGAGTCACATTCAAAATAATAATGTTAAGTGATACTTAGAATCTACATCCTGGAGACACATTATTTGTTTTTTAGAAAAACAGAGCCATATATTAATGTGAAAGATATTTAAAAGTGAATATTAATTTGTAGAGCAAAACCCATTGTATTGACAAACATATATCATAACTGACTGTGGCTTGCAATAAGAAAATGTCGTGGGTTTTTTTAGGCTTTTTTCTTATAGGAATTAATATCAACAGATATTTCCTGTTTTCTCTTTATTTCTTGAACCACTCCCTTCCTCATATTACCCTTTTTCCCAAAAAAAGAAGTGAATGAATTCATCACCTCTTGGTATTTTAGATTTTCATTTTAAAAACAAAAGATTCTACCTGTTTCTCCTTCTTTCTCTTATCTCCAAAGTTATATATTTAACTTCATTATGCTGTACCTCAAAATGTTTTTTAAGCAATTTTTATATTATAAAGAAGACATTATTATGGAAATGTGTCTTAAGTTCAATGGTACAGGACATTATGAATTTGTTCCCATCTTATAAGGCATCAGAAAAGTGTAAAGTACTGAAGAATGGATTATATCTGTTATGTCTTCTCTCAAAGTGATAATTTTTTATGATCTTTTATTTTCTGTCCTTTCTTTTTCTTTACGAGCTTTGTCTGTAAAAATCACTTTAATTGCTCAGCTAACCTTTTCTCCCACCCAGGCAAACCATCTGAAGTCCATAGGTGATACTACTTTTTTGAGGCTTGATGGACCCTGCTGAGATATTAAACTTGGTTACTTTCCTTAGCACTCCTTTTTGTTAGTAAGTCCTAACTTTATTAATCTCTGTTAACCTTTCCACAGATTCCTTATTGGGCGAGAAAAGCCAGGAGAAGTGAGCGAGGTTGCCCAGTTGATAAGCCAGACTCTGGAACAGGAGCGGCGCCAGAGAGATCTTGCGGAGCGCCATTACACCCAGTATGATGCTGATGACGATGAGGTAAGTGGAACTTGCAAACATTGTTTTTCCTACGTTTCCTACTTTGTAAAACTCTCTCTCTACCACTTACCAGTGTGACAAGTTTTTTGCAGTTTCTTAAGGAAGATGTGTCTACATGGAACTAAAGCATTCAACCTCCCAAAAAAGAAATACTACTTGTATCTGATATTAACTTACAAACCAAATCATGGTATCCTATTTACAGTAGGAAGACTGGGCACAAGTCTTATCTTTTACCACACTATCATAAGGACATTTGTAGAAACAAAAAAGGATAAAAATACCAAAATGTGAATAATGGCTATCTTCATTGCTGGGATTAGGTGATTCTCTCTCTCTGCTTTATATTTTTTCAATCTTTTCCAAATGTTCTACAATAAGTATATGATGCTTTTTTAAAAAACGAGTAAACATTTTAAATGAAAAAACACACCCATACATGCACAAACATAAACAAAAAGTACTAAAGATTGCTGAGTGTTTCCAGAGGTTTTTTTCTCCCCCCAGGAAGAAAAAGTTCTTTGGATCTGTTCACTATGATTTGTGCTAACATAATGCAGAACAAAGCTTTTCCACTAGCACATGTTCCATAGAGTAGATACATATTGGAATAATTTTACATCCTGCTCTCTGTGGAAGATCAAGTAAATGAATAGAAGCTAACCCCCAAGTGAAAACAGCTCTCCGGAACCCTGTGTGTTGTAATATAATACAGATGCTGGTCTATTTCTAATGTCATTGCCGAACGTACATTGATATAATGAGACAACATGCTTTATTATAAACACGTTTAAACATGCATATGTTTCATATTGGCATGTCAAAAGATCCATCAACAATTTAGTTGTAGTATTTCATACTCCATAAACTAGTAAATATTCAGATAAAACAAATACTCTTCTTTATACCAGCTGATGAAAACACAGTGAAACTTCATGGTTCAACCCCTACTCATCTGAATATATTATTTTTTCAGAACTGTTTTTGATTTCTAGCTAGGACTTAAAGAAGATTAATAAATGGACATTCACATATTTTCCATGTATTCTAATCTGTGATGTTTTAATCCAAGTGTACATTAAGTTTTCATGGGTATGCAGTATAATAAGGATATATTCCCAATTTACTGCAGTAGAAAATTAGAAGTGGTGTATTAGTTAACTTTTGATCAGAGAATAATACATTAAAAAGCCTTTATATGAATAAATTAGTCTCTTAGAATTCAATTTATTTGATTTAGTTTTTCATTTGCAGAGTCAATTTGAAATGGCAGGTATTTTTTCATTATACTGAGATACTGTATATGAAAATATATTGTCTTGGATTTTCAAAGTAAAAAAGCAGTTTCTCTAAATATTTAAACTTGCATCTTACCTAGTTTTTAATTCCCTTCCTTAGTATTTTATGTTTTATCAGAGACATTTATTTGCTTTGGCTGCAAGCCTATTTTAGGATTGTGGAATCATCCTGTGCAGGTTTAGTATTTACCTCCTCACTCTGCCAGAAAGAGTTCAGACCTGAGGTTCAGGGGTGTGGTGACATCAAGTGGTGGAAGGGGAGGAGGCCAAGCCTTCTAGCACATTAACTGCCATGCGAGTTGTATTTAACTCCCACTAGTTCTGAGCCCCGGGCCTGTGAAGCATATGTAACTCACATTTCTCTTTGCCTTGGGAGCTGCATAGTGCACAGGCAACTCACGCTGCCTTGCTGCAGAATCCATGTTACATAACAGGTGGCCCCCCAGGCAAAACCTCAGAAAACAATAAAAAATAACAAATTTTTTATTAAATTAGAAAGGACCATGTTGTTTTTGAAGTTTTTTATTTTATTTTCTTAATAAAACACTCTGGCCCCAAGAAAAAATATTTTTTTCTAGTGTGGCAGTCAATGTGCTAGTCTCTGTGCCTCAGTGTCTCTGGCTTTAAAGTTCAGGGATGGGGCTAGATGTCTAAATTCCTTTTAGCTTCTAACATACCATAGGTATGAAATAAGACATTAAGTCTAACAAGGAAAAGGGGAAAATAAGACAGTCAGGTCTTTGAGGCACCACAAGTGAAATTTTTAGATCACATACCACATGCTTCCTCCAGTTATTTTGAGGTATTGATCACTTCCATCCTCAAAAGTTGATATAAGATTTCCTTTAATTTGATAATTTGGGTAAGTGGGAAAAGAATATTTGTTACTCAACATTTCATATACCAAGAAACATATCATATACCAAGTGGAAGATTGCTTGTGAGTTTTTCTGTTTGCCTGTTTTTGTAAAGAAATCAGAGTTCATTGTCACCTGAGCCATGTTTTCAGGAATAAGGGGCATTAATAAATATTCAGGGCCAGGCATTTTGCAAGGTGCCTTTCCTATGCGATCTCATTTAATCTGTAAAACAACCTGAAGAGATTTTCTCTTTGTTTTCCCTAGAAGTGCAGCAACTGAGGGGTTTTTCATAGTGGTACAGCTACTAGTTGGCAGAGTTAGAATTGGAATAGGGTCTTAGTAGCTTCAAAGCTTGGACTCTGCAACACACCGTGCTGTTTTTTTAACACAGTGGCCTGAACACTCCTGCTGGGTCTGTCTATATTCAGGCACACAGAATAACTCGGTAACAAAAGATGTTAAGAGGATTCCTCTTTTGGGTGATGGAGATTCTTATAATACGTAGGTTCTGTGACTCTTTATTCTATATTTCTAGTAATAGGGAAATTAGTTTCTTGGAGAATTTTTTTACTCTAGGCAGCAATTCTTAAGAAGAGTCATCTTTATAAAGTTTAAAAAGGAGAATAATTGAGTATACAAATATTTTACCAAAAAATTAGATTTTAGCTTTAAGTTAAATTTTTTCTTCTTTTTTCAAGTGGTACAAATAGAAACCAGGTGCTTGTTACTATGTTACTCCAAGTAACCCTCAGTTTATTGAAAAAGTCAAGAAGGCTTTTCCTTTGTATCTCTCTCTCATCCTGCTCTCTGACTTGTGTCCTGCTCTCTGACTTGTGTTTTCTCCCTTTCTTATATTTTACACACAGTCTCACTAAAACATGCCCAGGTAAAACCAACTGTTAATTTTCTGTGACTAATAGAGATAAAAGCTGTATGAATAATGAAAACATGTTCCAATGTTAAGATATCAAATTATCAATTCAAATTCTTTTTTTACTAATGCTAGCCAATATTATTAAATTGATTGATTTGAGTATTATCTCCCTATTTTCTATTTATTCTCTCTCTTTGTTAATGAAAAGTAAAATGTCCAAGAGGCATAAAGGAAATGAGAAGAACCAATATTGCATATCCAATGGATAATTGGTCCTTGAATAATTGAGTTAATTTCATATGTAATTGAACAATTTCTTGATTTATATATCCTTGTTAGATCAGGCTCTGGAGGTGTGTTAGTCAGTCACTTGATTTCCCACTTTCCTTATAATTGATAGAATCATCTTGTGATTTTAAAGTTAGAATCATTTTTATTTGACAGTATCCCCTGTAACATTCCTTGGACCAGCCAGGAAAACCTCTAATTAGATAAAGAACAACCAGGTTCATCCAATTGATTTCCAGAGCCAGCCCTTAGATCAGCATTGTCTGCAGCAGGATAGATAGCTTCTGTTTTTGATCAAATAACCCAAGGTTGATTGTAACTAGGAACTTGTCACATTGAGCTGAGGGGGAGTTGCTTTCTTGAATTGGTTACATGGAAAATATTGCAGTGTGAGAAATATATCCTGAAATTATAAAAGTATAGTGATTATCTAAGAACTATATTGAGAAAAAACACTTTACCACATATTGCTTATGCTTAGATATATATTTTTTAATGCTTTAGGAAACTGTAAGGCATACTATAATAGAATTTGAACTATATGTATAATTTTAAAACTCAGTTTAAATTTCTGCTTTTTCTGTTTTTTCTCCAAATATTCAAACTAGAAGACTTTAAAATAAGCAAACAGCCAATTCCATTTTAATACATATTCCTGTTTCTGTTTACTCTCTGTTAAACATTCTGATTTTTAAAAAAAATTTAAAGTGGCTCTGCCTATAGGCTGAAGAGTACAAAGGAGGAGCCTATAAAGAAGGAAGAGATGAAAATCTGAAAAATCAAAAAATTTTAAATGCACATCTGAATATATCTGTGATTAACGATTGCATTTCTGGGTTTAATAGAATTATTGTTCATTTGTTTTTGTTTTTTTTTTTTCCTTTCTGTTTTTCAACAATCTGAAAGGTAACCATGGAGGATTTCAGTAAGCCCCTCAGATAGTCAGTAATATCTCACAAAATCTAGGGGTATGGTAAATTTTTCAACTAGAATTTAATTTTTAATAATATTTACTCTTTTGTCATACTCCACCGTTATCAATGTTTAGCGTTTTAGAGGTGAGATGATATAATTCTGGTATATATTTTGTGTAGTATGTGTGTGTATTGTGAATATCTTTCTATCAAATAGCATTATGCAATTTGAAATGTTGTAGGCTCAGATTGGAAATACAGATAAACTGATACTGTATCCTGTTTTTGAATTAGAAAATAGATATGGTCATGATCTATTTTATATGCATTTTTAAAATTATATGATTATTTGGCTTAACAATCCTTTTAACACATAATATTTACTGTATTGTGAAGTCTTAGACTATAGATAGCATTTCAAAGTCTCTTTAGACAATTGTTCGTAACACGATTAATTGTTACTCCAGAAACTGAAGACCCTTCTCTTAAAATATAATCTTTTTTTCATAATTTGTTTTCATTACTGAAAATTAATATCATTATAACAATATTATAGCAACATTATTTTGTAGAACTTTTATAAGTATTAAATAAAATTTACAGCAGCTACCTACATGGATATGGATTTTTATTGGTTGTATAAACATGTAATAATTAGAGGCAAAAATATAATGGAAGCTATGGTTTGCATAAGTATTAAAAAGTTTACAAGGATATAATTTTTATGTGGCAAGCATTAAAGAGGTAACATTAAATTTGACTCAGACTGTTTGCTGTTCTTGGTTGGAAATAGCTTGTGTGTGTGAATATGAGATTGCAGTTATTATGGATGGCCTTTTAATAATGTGAATTTAATAATGTAAATTGGCTTTATACTATGTCTATACTCTTGAGAAACTAAAAGTAGAAGCGTTTTTACCAAGGCGCGGCAATATTCTCCTAGTACTCTCCAGTGTGTGTTACAGCCAGCACCAGGACTTCAGTGTTTTATCCTATGCTTTATCATTAGGCTGCTCTCTTTAGAAGGGGAAAAGCCTTCTTTAATTTTTTTTGTCAACCATTTTAGAGCACTGTGGCTGAATTGCAAGGAGTGTCTGGCAACTGCAATAACAATAACAACCATTTTCTTAAGGTTTGTTTTTTGGTAGAAAATAATGCTTGTCTATACTTTCCTGCTTCATGTGTGAAATTAAATATTCTATGCATCTTATTAACAATCTCTATGCTCTGAAGAGCTTCTCTAGAACAGTGTGTTTTGTGTGTTGAATAATAGTCTGAAAATAATCATTTGGAAAAATATTTAATTCGGAAACATAGCACATATTTTAGGTACAGTTTCTGCAATTTTTACTCATTTCTTAATATTTAGCCATGGATGTTTTTAACCCCTAACACTTTAAATATTTTGTGATTGAAATTAAAGAGAAAAAATAGTCATATCTGACAGCAAGGCTATAAGGTGTTTACATAATACAATGTCATAGTGATTTTTATTGTCTTTAAATTTAGCTTTTTTTTTTTTTAGAAAAGAATCTTTTGATACAAAGTTCTTGATTTTTCAAAACACTAAATGCATATGTCTTTAAATATATGCATTTAATAATATAAATGCAAATACATATAGCAATGTTTATTTGCATGACTTACATGGCAGACATACCAAAATGTCTAAAAAGACATTACACTTTAAATACCAAAATAACCCTTAGTATCTTTAGCTGTCAATAATAGAGATAGCAGAGCTTAAAAACAGAGGTCAGGTGTGTGTAAAAGTTATACTGGCTTAGGGTGATTAGACGAGCCTGAAGAATAAAAGGAATATAAAACCTTTCTAACAGCTTGTTCACAGACTCAAAATTTGATTGGATCTTTAAAATCATTAAATTTAATTGCATCCTTTGATTTGTGATCCCCAAATCTATAATAATTGTCGTTGTCATTGAAACCCAGAATCACTAAGGTGCCTGGAAAGCACTCAGTTGGCGACTGTATCCATGCTTGATACCCCTGAGCGGTGGGCACACACCCGCCACATACGCATACACACGCACTGTCCCCAGGGGCGGACATCCTCCTCTGCTTGAAAGGCCCTCTCTAGGAATTTCCTTTGTTTACAGAGACATTTGTAACACTGAGTACAGACAGAAAGGTGGGTAGTGTCAAGGGGAGATAGAGATTAGGGTGGGAACCTTCACCTAAACAATGTCATCTTTTTTGTACCTCATTTTCTTCATTTAATTTTTTTAAAATTATCAGACAAATGATCTGAATACATTTTCTTATTTTCCGTCCAGCTTCCACATTGTGATGTTATTTACTCATGAGCTAGGTACAAAACACCAAATGAACTTTATTATATTCTTCTGTCATTAATTTCTTTGAAAGTATTGAGTTTGTATTCCCTAGAAACCGTGCTAGAACAATTCTATATTACAGTGATGAACCACAGAGTTGGCGGTGTTAAAGTGATGTCATAGAAACAAATACAACTGGCAGTATTTTCCCAACTTTAAAAACATTTATATTTCATAAGTTGAATATGATTTTTTACCACAAAGTTCTAAAATACTGAAAGATACAGTGAGAGATGGACCTTACTAGCCTGAGAAATGACTTACTTTCCCATGGGCCACAGGGATCCTCTGATTTTTCTGAGCGTTTGCTTTTCCTGTTTTTTGGATCTTGAACACCATGGACTATACCTACTCTTTGTTGCCCTTATATGTCCATTTAATCCTGTTCACCTTTCAGAGTTCTGTTTAAGTTTCATCTTTCCACTATGCTTTCTTCGGCTCTCTCAGCTGGGCTAGGGGCCCTTTTTTCAGTGAGTCCGTAGCACCATGTGTATCTCTGTCTATCATTATTTACCCATAAATTTCTCTCATTAGCCTATAATCTCTTCAATGGGAGGTTTCAATGGCTAGTTGATTTTTAATACATACAGGATGGGCACAGCACTGGGCAAATTAGAGGAAGGCAAGAAATGAAACTGAATCGAATCATACAAAGGAGGTTGAAATGAAAATTTTGGAATGTAGAGTTGAACGGGAATGAAATTTAGTGGAAAACATAATGTGAGGTAGTGAGAGAAGAATAGTATGGAATAGAGCAGTAAAAGGAATGTCAAACCTCGCAAGACTAGAGATTGAAAATAGGAAAAGGACTAAAGAAATAATATGTACTTGCCTTTTGGTGCTTAGGAATTTAGCACCTTTCTATGGGCTTTTGCTTTCTACCACAATTTATTTGTCTTGAGAGATCATAAATTTGCTAGAGGATCCTATCTCTATCACACTAAACCAAAATCCTCCCCATGTAAAACCAGGAAAAAAATGAATATGCCTATTAAACCCCTTGAAAACCTTTAGGACTATTGAAATAACACCTTGGTGACTCACATTGACACGACTTCTTTTTAGTCATAAGTGAATATACGTCTAACAGAAACAGAATAATCAAAATGGCCTAAATTATGTCAAGATCAATACTGCATAACTAGCCTCATCTCCTTCCCATTGTATTAACTTAGAAATAACCTTTAGTCATGGAAATACAATTTTGATTATAGATATATACTTTCATCTGCAATAAAAACTGAATGGTGACCTGACCAAGGACTGATATGCTAAAGCTGCTTTATCATGGGGATGTGCCAGGCTTGCTAAAAGCTTCATTCATTTTAAACTGATATTTATGCTAGTAAGGCTGGTAAAAAAAACACTGATTGATTGATTTCTGGAATTCTAATTCCTAAAGGGATTTTTAAAAATTATTTTATTAAGATAAAATTGACATAAAGTAAAAGGCACAAATCTTAATGTATAATGTGATGTTTTTATCATTATATGTATCTCCATTTTAAAATCAACTGTAATGAGGGATAATTGCCATACAATAAAATGTACCAATTTTAAGTGTATTTAGCAGTTTGATGAGTAACCACCACCATGATTAAGATATAGAACATTTCTATTACCCTAAATAGTTACCTTGTAAAACTTTGCAGTCACTCTCAACCAGAAGCATCCTTCAATCAGCTTTCTGACACTCTAGGTTAATTTTGCCAGTTCTAGAGTGTCATTCAAATAAAATCACAAAGTTCTTACCTTTTTATGTCTGGCTTCTGTCACTCATCATAATGTCCTATTTATCCTTAATAATTAAGTGCTATGATGATACCATAATTGGTATTGCTTTGAGTTATAGTAGATAAAACTCATGGCCTGCGTAAACTGGGATGCCTAATTAGAGAACTCCATCATAAAGCTGGAACCCCATCAGCTATACTGTAAGCTATAAGATGAAAATAAATCTACCACACCAGGGACTGCATGGAAAATTACCAGTGTCACACCTTAATGCTGAATGGAAGGAAAGAAAAAAGTTTTCTCTGAGAAATCATGATCACAAGAAGCCTGAATTTATGCTACTTTTCAAAATAATTTTTTTTTATTCAAAAGAAATTTTTTAAAAAAGCATATCTTTCCTCGGGGCATTTACCTTTAGTAAAGCCTAAAAGTTAAGGTTTTAAGAAATATGTGTTTACAGTTTCAAAATACAAAAATCACAGGGAAATAAAGTACCATGAGTAACAAACAGCAGAAAATGGAAGGAAGGGGGGAAGGGAAGGAGGTAAAGGAAAGAGAGAAAAAGAAAGGAAAGGAAGGTAAGCTCAAAATCGTTTTATTGTCAATTATACCAAACTGGAACAAATATCTCTAGTTGCGTATATCTTATTCCAGAAGACATACAAATGAAAGTAGTACCATTTCAATATAAAGAATGCAGTGAAATCTTGAGAGTGTGAGATGTATGAGAGGCAACGAGGTATCACCTTGGTACCGAAACCTAATAATAATGAGAAAGACAACTTATAGGGCCATAATTATCAATTATTATTAAACTGTAGTAAATTTAGACTATGGAGCAAAAGAATGGACAAGTTGGTTAAGGAGCCCAAAAACAGCCTTTTAGATATATGAAAACCTGATTTGTGACATAGATAATATTCTAGATGAGTTGAAAAATGTTAGGCTTTTCAATGAAGAGAAAATTGTGAAATTAAACCCCCATCTAATCCATACTCCAAACTGAATCTAGTTGGATTGACTAGTGAAGTGTGAAAAGCAAAAATATAAAGTTTAGAAGATAGTGTAGAAGAATATCTTTACTCTATCAGTTTTTAGAAATATTTTCTTAAATGAGCCACTTAAGAAAGCAAAGCCATAAAGGAAAGTATTGAGAAAACTAACTACATTAAAATTAAGAACTTCCATTCATGAAAAGAATACCTTTAAGAAAGCAAAAAGATAAACTAGAAGCTGGAATAAAATGTTTGAAAAATAACTTAAAGTGAATTACAGTTATGTGTTGCTTAACGACAGGGATATGTCGTAAGAAACGTCTTGTTAGCCTGTTTCATCATGTGAACCTCACAGAGTGTATTTACACAGACCAAGATAGTATAGCCTGCTGAACACTCAGGCTGTGGTATAGCATATTTGCTCATAGGCTACAAACCTGTACAGCACATTATTCTAGTGAGTACTGTAGGCAACTGTAACACAATGGTGAGTATTTGTGTATCTAAACATTTCTAAACATAGAATTACAGTAGAAATACAGTATAAAAGATAAATGGCACACTTGAATACGGCACTTAACTTGAATGGAGCTTATGAGTAGGTGAGTGAAGGATGAGCAAATGGGAAGACTTAGGACATTACTGTACACTACTGTAGACTTTATAAACACTGTATACCTAGGCTATGCTAAATTCATTTTTAAAATTTCTTTCTTCAATAATAAATTAACCTTCACTTACTATAACTTTTTTACTTTATAAACTTTTTAATTTTTTTAACTTTTGACTCTTGTAATAGCACTTAGCTTAAAACACAAACACATTGTACAGTTGTACAAAAATATTTTCTTTCTATCCTTATTCTATAAGCTTTTTTCTGTTTTAAAAATTTTTCATTTTTATCTTTTTACTATTTAAAGTTTTGTGTTAAAAACTGAGGCACATACACACCAGCCTGGGCCTACACAGGGTCAGGATCATTAATATCACTGTCTTCCAACTCCAGACCTTGTCCCACTGGGTCTTTGGGGGCAGTGACACACATGGAGCTGTCATCTCCTACGATAACAATGCCTTCTTCGGGAGTACATCCTGAAGGACATTCCTGAGGCTGTTTACAGTTAACTTTTTTTAAAAATAAGTATAAAGAGTATACTCTTAGGATAAAAACATCCTATAGTAAATTCATAAACCAGTAACATAGTTGTTTATTATCATTATCCAGTATTATGTACTACACATAATTGTATGTGCTATACCTTTATACAACTGACAACACAGTATGTTTGTTTACACCAGCATAACCACAAACATATGAGTAATGCGTTGGGTTATAATGTTTTGACCACTACAATGTCACTAGATGATAGAAATTTTTCAGCTCCATTATCATCTTATGGGACCACCATTTTTTATAAGATTCATTGTTGACCAAAACATCATTATGTGGCGAATGACTATATATAAAAAGTATTTTTATGAGCCAATAGAAATAACTACACATGGGCCCTTGGCTTGAACAGGCAAGTCACAGAAGAGGAAACTTTGGGGGCAGATGATGCCCACCATATTAGCAACCAGGAAGTGAAAATTAAACACCAAGATGAAATACCACTTCATACCTACTGAATTGATTTAAATCCAATGTTTTAAGTTTCAGCGAGGATGTGGAGTAAAAGGAACCGTTATTCTCTGCACAGAGGAAAAGAACTCAGCCACTTGGAAAGACAATTTGGCAGTATCTCAACAATTGACTCAACAATTCTATTTCTTGCTAAATACTCTAATAAAACTCTTATATACATGACCCATAAGGCATGTATAATATTGTTCTTGTAGTAGAAAAAATCGAACACATCTGACATCTCTATCAGCAAGAGAATGAGTGAATATATTTTGGTATATTTATACACTGAAATAATATACAGAAGTGGTTTCAGCAACCTACAACAACTGGTGGAATCTCAGGAGCATACATTTAAAAGCAGAAAGGCATAGAAGAATACACATAATAGGATTCCATTTATATAAAGTATAAAATTGTGAAAAATAAATGATACATTCGTTATACAAAAATAGAGTAAAACTAAAACAAACCCTGAGAATGGTAAAATATAGCATAATTACTTCAGAAAAGTAAGTGACTCAAATGGAACCAAAGAGGCACACACATAGGACTGCAATTAAAATGTGGGACTCTTCCTTTCCTTGAACTAAATTGTTTACTGATGGTTCTTATTCATTATGTTTTTTATCTAATAAGTAGTCTTTATGTCAACTCAGTATTTAATAAAGTTTAAAATCTGCCCTGTATAATATCTTATATTTAGCAATAATATGGATATAAAATGACTATGACATAGCTCCTGCTCTTTGAGGACTTATAAAATGACTTTAAAACTCTGTGTCTCCAACTTGCCTCAATGTGAAAAATCTCATGATACTTCTTTAAAAACGTGAATTTCTCCACCCAGCCTCAGACCTACTGAATCAGAATGTATATTGTAGGGAGCCTAGCCTAGGGAAGTTTGTGGGAAGGGGTTAGATGCAGTCAGAGCTGCAGTTGTCCAGTTCAAGGATGACAGGAACACTAAAATAAAGATCTTTGAGTCCTAATATCGCAGACACTCTGCAAGAAAGAATTTCTGCCACAAATCACAAGATGGCCATGTGAAGGAAGGATTAGTCTTATTTCCCCTGGAAAGAAATTGTAAGATTGAGATTATATCTTTTCATTGATCTATAGATAATCCATGGAATACCATCAATGACATTTTTGTTGGTTTTACTTTTTTATACTTTAAATTCTATAACTATAATTTTTCATTCCATTTGATCTGATAGCATTTTTGCAATTATGAGTCAGTTTTTATATGAACATACCATATTTTTCAAGATTCAATTAGTTGTATGATTATAGATTTAGTAAAATAATAACACATGCCCCTTCTGTCACTGTAGTTGTCCTTTTCTACAGATTAGAAATTTAGGGAAATACAAATGTCTTAGTCTCTTCCCACAGTTCTACTGGCATCAGAATAAATGCTTCATTGTTTTCTTGGCAAGTAAAATGAAACTCAAAGAAGACTGCCAGTTTGAAATTGCAGTGTGACATTTGAATTATAGAGGTCTGCTTTGGTCTTTTTCCCATCTCAGTGGGAAAAAGAAATCATTGGTTCCCTCTTCTTATAGAATGTATTTATCAGGGACTTAAAGACAATAGCATTTATCTCTTTGGAAGTAGGTAACATTTATTAAGTGGAATTGAATTAAGAATATTGAGTCATGGAAAAATATATTCTATACTTGCAAGAAGCTTGCTATTTTGCTGTGGAAACAATGAAAATATATAATAAAGAATTTAAATCCTTTTCAAGGCAACCTGTCAACAGGTCCAATAACCATAGTGTAAGAGAGTCATCACAATTAAGGGCATATAAAATAAAAGCATAAATTCAAAAGTTTCTGGCTTTAATTTTTATTTGCGAGGAGTTTTTTTATTGTTTTTGTTTGTTTCCTATAGCACAAGAAGGTGGGGCAATATATATGGTGTGTTCAAGAAATAAAAAGACTAGATTACCTCCAGAACAGAGTATATAGAAAGCAATAATAACCAGAAAGTCTTTGAAAAGGTAAATTGAACAATAGTGTTTAGACCTTCTAAAATCAACTGAATTTCTAGACATTTTTTCCATTAAATAATTATTGAGAAACAATACAGATCTCTCACATCTCTGAGGCACTAACTGTCTTTTGTTTTGAACTATCTTTTCAAGTGTTTGTGTAATGAACAGCCTTGGAAGATACAGGTTTTTTTCCTTTCTAGCAAAGGGCAGTAATACTTACTGCCTGTCATAAAAGATTCAAGTTATCTAAGCTCTGGGTTCCTCTCCTGATAGTCTACATGTGTCAAAGTCATCTGGCTGTCTTCTCATTACTCTTTAGAAATTGTGGCTTGAGGAACCAGTACAAAAATGATGGTACAGCAGTACCCCCTTATATATGTTTTCACCGTCTGGGGTTTCAGTTACCCATAGAATAGTGCAAAAAGGTATCTTGAGAGAGAGAGAGAGCACAAGAAACCATGTTCACCTAACTTATTACAGTATGTTGTAATTGTTCTATTTTATTATCATTGTTGTTAATATCTTACTGTGCCTAATTTATAAATTAAACTTTATCGTAGGTATGTATGTATAGGAAAAAATAGTATATATAGGGTTCAGTACTATCCATGGTTTCAGGCATCCACTTGGGGGTCTTGAAATGCATCTCTCGTGGATGAGGTGGGACTGTTGTTGTCTGTTTAAACTAGTATGAAGACATTCTGGGTTAGAGGACAGTTTTGCCCCCACACTTACACTGAACATGAAAGGAAGGAATTTCAGTCACTGTAATCAGAAGGCTTGTAAATCCTTAGAACTTTGGCCGGTTCACTGAGGAGAGGATGAGGCTGTGTGTGATGCTAGTTAACGAGGAATAGCAACAGCTGGGCTGCTTTTTTACTCAACCCCTCTTGCAGTCTCTCATGTCTGTCAGGCCAACTTTAGATTCATTCTGACAATGAAAGTTCTCACAGTGTTCTTTGCAGCGGGTCCTGGCTGCTATAAGAGAATAATGGCCCTGTCAGGGAAATATCTCAGAGATACACCAACTCCTGTGGGACAACCTAGATGAGGATTTGGGCCCTACCTGTCTTGGACTGAGCTTTAATGTCGTTGATGGTAACTCACTGGAGAATAAGAAACTGTCCCAAAACAGTCCCACCTACATAAGATAAATTCTTGTGATTAACCTTATCATCTTGGAACATTCTCCTATCCTTTATGTTAAAACCATGTTTCCCCCATGAATATGTACAAATCTTATGTATCAGTAACAAAATTAAAAAAAACAGATTTAAAGATATGTTATCATGATAATAGAGCAGCAAATGCCGCAGGTTAAGGTGGACTCCATGAGAGTTCCTACTATGGATGTCAAGGTTGTAATTGCTGAGTCAAAGATTACCCAAAGCTAAATAAATGGTGTCAGTAATTGTTACCCACCCTATATAATGTTTTAGGTGGACTATAAACATTGGGAGTTAGATTAAAACATGAGTAACCACTACACTGCTCAAAACTAAATTGCTGTGTGACAAGCACAGAGCTGCTGTCTGCCTCATGCCTCTTGATGCCTTCTCCCTCTACCCTGAGCTCAGCAGCTTTTGAGAAAACAGCTAAGGATAGGGCTGAAATCTCTGCCTTCCAGGGAGAACAAATGCTGTATGAACCTCTAGAGTATACCAGGGAGCTTTGGGGAAGAGAGACACTTAAAGTTTATGGTACTATGGACACTGGCTCACAACTCACCATCTCACCTGGCCCCATGGTGAGACAGATGCTCAAATTCAACTGATGTTACAGGATTCACAGTGGGAAGGGAAGTTAAAATGACCTTGTGGATGGGACCCTCTGGGCAGATACAATGTAATGGTGTTGTGGCTTCCACTGCTAAATGTATAATGAAATTGGTGTGTTACCTGCCTTCACTTCTTTGTCCCATTAGTGTCAATGGTGATTCTCCCATTCAGAGATTGCCACACACAGAGTGGTAATAGTAGGACATGTAGACCACTCTCCCTATTTTCTCTTACATGGTCCAGCAGAAATTACATAGAAATCTCAGGAGGAGAAAGGGAACTTACAGCTTATTTAGACACTTAGAGGCTGCCAGAATACTCAGGCCATTTCCCAACACAGCAATACTCATATGCCTGATCAGCGACCAGACACACCTCTTTTTAAAAAGCAGCTATTAATCTCCTACTAAGCTCTTACTGAAACTGAATGTCTGACCCATGGAGGCCTCGTGACTCTCTGGCCTGATATTCTCAGTTTGAAATGGGTCAACTTGAACTCATGACTCAGTGGACACTGTCAAATGGAAAGGACAAATTAAATAAAGCCGTGAGCCTGACCTAACAGTATCTTAGATTTACATGAACAAGTGATAACTTTTTGTTTGGGGGAATCTTTGTCTGCCACTCTGTCTCCTGAAGCAGGAACTCTGGCTCAGTGGTACCTGCAATCCACAGGGTTCCCTTAAATGCCTGGGATTGGTTCATCGATGGTTCAGCTAAGTTGTCCAATGCTGTCTACGAGGCTTTGCAACCTCAGCACTAGTTATGCAAACTCAAAAATGGACATGGTCACTTTGCTCAATAGGCAAAACTCAAGGCCATGCTTACACCTCTGGCCAGTACGCCTCTTGATGAACCTTGTTATTTTATTGACCCTTGGACAATTGCTAATGACCCATTTGGTCTGTCACTTGGAAGATTATGGACTGATATATTAAAGTTTGGGATGGCAAACTATGAAAACAAATTCTGGCAACTGATCACATTCTGTGAGCCTCTTATGTAACTGCACCTTAAGTATTTAAATGTATTTAAAGAAAGATCTTTTAGAGATCTTTTCATTAAGAATATTTTAAAGACAGAATCTTTTTTAAAAAACATTTTTATGTATTTAAAGAAAGACCACCATTAGATCATGTAGTCTTCAGACGACTTATTATTTATATGAACCCTACAAGCAATTATCCTTATGATTGGAGTCATTTAATTAGACATGTGGTACAAAATTTGTTTCTGATGTTAGATGGTATGTTCAACTTCACCACCTCAATCCTGGAAGGCATTTAGGTCAGCCTCAACTCTTTATCCAAGGTTGTTCTGGATGATAAAATTGCTCTGAACCCTAGGTTTCCTGCTTGTGTGCCAAGGCCAAGTCTGTGCAATTACTGATACATCCTGCTGTACCTTAAGCCAAGTGGAAGGATCAATACAGAAGCTTAAGGAGAAAGCCACTCAGTTTCTAAGTTATATCATGATGGTATATGGGATTTATTTAACCAATGGGTCTGGGAGCCTTGGGAATATAGTTTATCTCAACACTGCAAGTTGAATTCATTTTGCTGCTTGGAGTCCTGCTGATAGTGGTCTTAATTATATGCTGTGAGGTAGATGGAATGACTCTAGTCCTAGCGACTCTTAGTCACATTGATCAGTGTGGCCAAGGGAGTGTTATGCCCTTGGAGAAATTGACCATAAGCAAGACAGTGGAGAAATGAGGGTGGGTGTTGTGAGACAATTCCTCCATGGGTTTCTCTCTTCTCTGCAGGTCTTGTGAGCAGCAGCACCTATGGCCTCTGTTTCAGATTGTCTTTTCAATGATCTTTGTATAGTGAACAGCTTTGGAAAATAGATAGCATCTCCCTTTAGGGCAGTGGCAGACTTGCTTACCACCCATTATAAAAAAATCTAGGTTTCCTCTAAACTCAGAATTCTTAACCAGATTTTATGGTTATAGTCTATGCTTCATTTTTAGACCATGTTCTCCTGGAAGTACCCTAGATTTGAACTTTGTTTAGAAGCCATTTCTTAAGTTTAGACTTAATTTGAAGACTTTCGTAAACCATCAAGTCTTGGTGGTTCCTTTCTGTTTAACAGTACTCTCAATTTATCTCTCTTCTTTCACATTTTACTATAAGCAGTGAGAAGAAATCAGGCAGCACCTTCACCACTTTGTTGGAAAATCTATTTAGCTAGGTCACCCAGTTCACAAGGACCATTTCCTACTTTCTCATTAGAGAAGGTGATAATGTTGCTAAGCTTTCTGTCACTACGTAACAAGGACTCCCACTTCCAAATTTCCGCTAACGATCAGTGCAAGCCAATTTAGGCTTGCTCTAATACACTCTTTGGAATGCTTCTAGCCTTCACTCACTGCCTGTTTCCAAAGTCACTTCCCTGTTATTTTTGCATTTGTTTTGGCAACCACCCCCTTCTATTGCTGTGTAACAAATTACTGCCAAACCTTAGCAACTTAAAACAAGAAATATTTGTATGTCACAATATCTTTGGTCAGTTTACCTGGATGTCCCTGACTCAAGATCTCTCCCAAAGCTGCAAATAAGGTGTCAGTGAGAGCTGTGGTCATCTAAATGCTCAACTGGGAGAGGATCTGCTTCCAAGTTTACTCACAGCTGTTGGCAGGGCTCAGAAGATCCACTTCCAAGCTCCCTCATGTGACTATTGGCAGGCTGCAAGGTCCTAGCTGGCTGTTGGCCAGAAACATCAGTTCCTTGTGATGTGGGCCTCTCCGTACTCATAACATGGCAGCCTACTTCCCAATAGTGAGAGCTCCGAGACACAGCAAGAGGACAAAAGAGAAGCAAGTCACAGTCTTTTTGTAAGCTAATCTCAGAAGTGACATTCCATTACTTTTGTTATACCTGGTGGTTAGAAGTTAATCACTAAGTCCAACCCACATTCAAGGGGAAGGGATCAAACAGGGGCATGAATACCCAGGAAGCAGGGAACACTGAGGGTCATTTTAGAGTATGCACACCATAGCAGGAAATAGAGTCCCTGATTTTGTGGTATACTTTCTAAAAGGAAGAAGGAAAACACCAAAGAAGACTTTAAACTACTGCAAAATAAAATGCTAATTGATGAACTACCACAATCACTAGAAAATTTTAAGAAGGACAAGATGAGTTTGGGTTGTTGGAAAAGATTTTATCGGCGAATGTTATCTGGTCAGAATTTTAGGAAGAATAATTTGTCAGGAGTATTACCAATGACCTAAGGAACTGACAGCCTGAAGGGAGGGAACACATATCAGTAATCTACATATGGATTTTAGATGTTTCTTGACTTGGTGACTAGACAATCAAAATAGAGTAAAAAAAATAAGAAACATTCCGAGAACAAAAGATTGACAGAAAATTTTGAACGACTTGATGAATGGGAAGAGAAATGAATATACATGATGGGCCAGGCATCATATTGGATATTTTACATACTTTATTTGTTTGAATTTTTTTAAATATGAGATTGATATCTTTTACACCATTTTACAGAAGAGGAGAACACAAAAAATACAAGCTAAATGACTTGCCCACTATGATGCAACTGTAACATTAAGTTTTTCTCTTTTGGAGCTCTGGTCTCTCCAGCCCCAAAGCCCATGCTTTTTGTTGCATTACTTTATGATGTTGTTTTGAAGAGACAAAAAATGTTGAAGATAATCATAGTCATCAAGTCATGTAGTCATTTAGCATATTCTAGGCACTATGATTAACTCTTTGAAGATGTCACTCCTATAAATTCCCGCAACAGTCTCATGAAAAAGGTGCTGTTGTTCCCATTCAGTAGATGAGCATATGACATTCAAAGAGACTAAATGGACTGTCATTACAAAACTAGGACACACAGAAGTCACTGACAGAAAATGGAAAAAGAGATGCCTTTGCAGAGAAGGGGATGCTTTTGCCAAAAGCCATCTGGATGGTTGGTGCAGATTTAGGAATTTTAAACAGTGAAGTGTTAGTTTGAGGTCTTTTTCTTCCAGAAAAGAAAGAGCTCTCCCCTATTCTCTTACAGAACTGAGTCTGAAAATAAATAGAACCAAATTCAAATGCAGTAAACAAATTCCAACAAAAACTGCATAATTAAGGCTATTTTTATGATTAGTGCCACTTAGTTTCCCTGAATTTACCAGAGCAAACATTGCTACAGCAAAAATTACTGCTATTGGTTGAACCTAACAACAAGAGAAAATCCCAAAAGGGTCATTTAGGCCCCAGCTGCAGCTGCGCTTCGCTATATTTCATACCGGAAAGCCGAGATTAACAGGAAAATCAGGCTCTGCCGTGCTGTGCAGATGTGGCCACAACTGTCTGAATTTATTCAGCAAATATTTGTTTAGTGCCCACTATATGCCAATCAATGTATTAGCCATGCTGGGATTGCAGGGATAAATTGTACCTGGCACTCTCCAGGAACTTTCAGATGAAAGAAGTTGATGGGAGAAGACAGATGTAAAAACATTAAAGTGTTATGAGTGATGTAATGCATATAGTAGGAGCATAAAGAAGTAGATTAGGAAAGTCTTAAGGGTAGCAGCATCACAAGATGTCCTAATGTAGATGGATATTCATCTTGGATCACTGGGGTAGGTGGAGGCCAGTAGGCAGGGAGAGCAGAGGCATGGAAGTTTCCTTGGGCTTGGGTACAAGAAACAGTTTGGAAAGGCTTTAACATGTTATAATTACAGTATTTGTACCAGCAGTAGTAACAACAGCAGTCACTTATTGTGAACACCTACCATGTGCCAGACAGACCTTGTGTTAAATACACAAGCAGCATTTTAACTTAATCTCATGACAATCTTGTTATGCTAAGGAACTATTTGTGTTTCACTTTATAGATAAAGAAATTGAAGTTTCAATATAGAAGCTAACTTTCCCAGTAAAAGATACTCTCTGTTCCTTCTTTAAAACCTAGATGGAGATGTACAACTCTCATGAGTGTTCTGGACTCTAGTATGTCTACATACTTCTCCCACTAGTCAAAAGTTGTATGCTTACCAAGAGACAAAACCTCTTGGCTGTGCTTGCTATTGTAATTGTGTTATTTAATAAAACGTTAAGTGCTCTGATGTAATATGTGTGTAAAGGAAGTTACTAGATGTAATGCTTTGGGAAGATGTAATAAAGACTGGTAGCTCAAGAAAATTAGATGTAAGAAGGTGAAAGATAGGAGAAAACCATAAAAATCTAGGGGAATTTTGTGCCCATTTTGCCTTGCAAGGATTTTTTTTTTGTCCATTGTAAAGATACTGCAATAATTTTATAGACTAATGTTATGGTTGTGGTTTATGTAAGAGTACATGAAACATCAGTAAGCAGACTCTTAAGTCAACAGGAAGAGTTGGCCATGAAATTAAAAGTTAGGCAAATAAATTAATACTTCAATGATTTTAGTTACCATAAAATGGTGTGTGTGTGGATAGATATTAGTTTATTTTTCAATGATTCCTCTCTATATTACATTAACCCACCAACTGCTGTTCCCCGTCTCTTCAAAGGGGACTTCTGTGCACTTGCCCAAGGTGCCCAGAAGAAGAGAAAAGGACAAAAACTTCCACTTTGAACTTTTTCCACCAGTAGACACAGGGGGAAATCTTCATAGTGAATTGAATGATAATGTTCACAGTTATAGAAGGCGCAACTCAACCCAACAGATTATTCACCAGGGTTTTGGTTTGGGGAAATGTGAAAGAAATGTATTCCTGATTCTTTTTTTTTTTTTCTGCAAAGCTTTAGTTTCTGTAGACTGAAAGCAGCATAGCATAGAAGAAAGAGCATAGGCTTTGGAATGTGTTAGATGTAGCTTCAACAACTTAGCTAATTGTCAGACCTTAAGTAAGTCTCAAGTCTCAGTTTCCTCAAAATTAAGATAGATAGTACGGTACACCCATATCCACGTAGTTCTTGAGCAATGTGCGATGCTAGGCACACAGTAAGTCGCAAAGGGATTGTTCTTCACTCCCCCTCCCCCTTTTTATGGGGCTATTAAAAAGTACATGATATTAATCAAGAAAGTAGACAAGGACATGAAAAGGAACATTTACTATTTCTGTCACATTTTACCCTAAGGAGTGTTCCTTCCACATTTGAAGTGAATTTGTGGGTTGGGACAAAGAATTTCAGGAGTCTCTTGTTACTTGAAAGATTTTGAATTTGGCCAGAAACAGAAGAAGAGTTGGATACTAATGAAAATACTTCGTTGTAGCAAATTTTGGGGGGGAGTGCACAACATTGTCCATTTTCCTTTGCAAATGGCAGATTCAATCCTATCTAGTTTTGAGATCTACAACATTGTATTATACTAACAAATTGCATGCCATTTATTTTACTTGCAGTGTAATCATAAAAATAATTTCCATTTCCAGTAAAAATGAAAGAATCAGAAGAAGCTATTATTCTTAATTCACTAAGTATAACTTTTTTATTTCCAGATGTTTATGAGATTCTGTAATACATGCATCCTAAAGCCTATTCAGGGTGGGAAATGGTAGATGATCATCAAGAGAGAATGACAACATAGTTTTTCAACACCCTATCCATAGCTTATACTAAATAATAAATAGAAGCAAGACAATAAAAGACGTCTTTGTCCTCAGGATGCTTCTAAGGTTAATTGAAGAGAAAACATTAATAAATGGAAAGATGAATGATAAGAATTTTAGCAGGATTGCAGGCAATTTGGGTATTGTGAAGGAGAGGAGACTAGCTAACTCAACAAAAGAATCAAGAAGGAGAATTCTTAATAACTTACATTTATGAAGATAATTTTGATAATTAAAGTGTATATGGATGACAGAGCCAGAACTGTACTTAGAGGTAAGAATTACATATGTTATATATTCTCTAATCCTGTTATTCACTGTAAGGTTATTAAAAATATGTGTGACAGAATACTGCTTTCTTAGCAAGTGACTGTAGTCCGTTTTTTTCATATTATTGAAAACCTCCTTGGGAAGTTCTGGATATTACCAAGTAAATACAATTGGCATTCTTGAATTTATTCTCTTTAAAGTATTTGTTGAGATCCTGTTATATGTCAGGCCTCATCCTTAGGCACGCATTTATATTCTCTCACATATAATGAACAAGTATTTATTTTCAAGCTGGCAAAGGGAAATCAAATTGTTCATTTCAACTCATATTTAAAATGTGCCACATTATCGTAGTTTAGTCAGACTTTAAATTTAGTTTAAGATTTCTTGAGTCATTCAATGCAATTCTTCAAATTGATTATATAGAACTGAATTTTATATACCTGGTTTAAGCATTCATAATAAAGGCTTGGCTTTGTAATTAGAGGGTTGAAAACAAGTGCATAGTTTTATACTTCTACATGAAAACTTCAACAAGTTGAGATTATTTATTTACCAGCCTTGCTCCATTCCTATTAATTAACATCATTGGGATTTACGAAGTACCTATTGGTTCTAAAGTATACATAAAAAACTGGATTAATTTACAAAATACTGCAAAAATTATACCAAACCTAGAATTAGAGTCCTTCTAAGATTTTAGGACCTCATTGTACTAATATACAGAAGCTATCTGAACCAACCGGCTGCCATTCTTAAATTATTAATACCTTTCCCCTGTCAGTGCCAAAGACATTGGAGTGGTACTTATAATTAAGACATTTTCAGACTGATTTCTAAAGAGTCCTAGAGTTTCAGGTACTGAGAAGATATATAGGATCAAGAAGGAGGCCACCAACCTCTTTTCCTTTCAGCCAGAGCATCTCTGATTTTATTGGTAGGGGGAGGGATTCTAACTAACCTGTAACTAGTTTGGAAAATCACTGCTCTGCATGAAATATTCTGAGCTTGCTTGTATACACGAATGTGACCAAAGTCAAGGTCTCCATGATAATGAGCTCTGTGTGGGAAGCAGAGTCTGAAGGACACTGAGGCAGTGTGTTTGTTCATCATGGTCAATGGCCTTCAGATTTCCTATTAGAAGTTGTGTCTACTTCCAGGGTCTACAACTTAAGGAAACGTGAAAAACTTGAAGAAGTCAGAGTACAACCACAAAGACAATTACAAACAATGCAATTCAGACCTGTTGAGGCGACTAAAATTATTTTATTTGAAAAAGAGAAGTCTGAAGTCAATTTAACAGTGGTCTTCCAGACATTGGGAATGATTACATTGGGGTTAATGACCAGATTTCCTTCATGTGCAAACATAGTAAAAAACTAGAATAATAAAGGGTTTCAATTTTAGCAAGAAGAATATAGTACAGAACCAAAAGAAAAAACAGCAGTCAGATGCTGAGCCTATTTAATCAAAGAAATAGATCATTCAGTAAACTGTTTATGAAAGTTTTTTTAAAAGCTGTATGAATTCCTACCTGTGTTTTATGTGTTAAATAAAGTACTACCTGAAGGATCTGGGATGAATTAAATGAACTTTGTCTTTTTAACCCTGTGAATCAGTGATTTATTTTTAAATTATAAGGTATAGATTTCAAACAATTATTTTGAATTATAGTCTCATAGCTGATGCTGCCAGGAGAGGAGATACTTTCTAATAATGTTAAGGAAGGTAGTGGCAAAGAGGAACATTTATTCCAGGGGTCATGAACTCAAATACCTACAGGGGCCTGCAGATATTATAAAGGAGTGGTGCTAACAGTGTAGAACTATATGAAGTTAGGGGAGTTATGGTGTATTAGAAAGTGTATGACCCATCTACAAGGAGCAACCACTACTAACTCTGGCCAATTTTTATTATGTCACAATGTGCCTATATTGACAGATCTTTGTCTTTCTCACGAAAGAACTTTATGTGAAATCTTTTTGTTTTTCACATTGGCAAAATACTCAAATGTATAGAAGTATTAGGCAGGCAAAACAATACACATATGCAGGCTGTGAGTTAGAAACCTTTGGTTTATCGTTTAGCTCACTAGTTAACCACCACAATAATTAACAAACAAACAAGACAGAACTGATTGAACTCTAAAGCTTAGGAGAATTAATCTGCTAAACCTTTTCAAGACTTAATTAAGGGCCTTTCCAACTCTATGAATCTTTGGACCCCCCTTCCCTCTTTCTTACTCCCGGTAGTGAGTGGCTTATTCACACAGCAGGTGGGAATTTAAAGAAATTACTTGTTTCCCTTAGCAACATAATTTTATTTAGTAAAACCGTCTCATAGATTGGGAAAAAAAAACACTCTTATTGCTATACTAAAGATGCTACTGATACTGTTAGGTTTTTAGAAGAGCACTTGTATATTGCATAGATTTGTCACTCTGGATCTTTGAACTAACATTTGTTTATAACATCGGCTGCATGAGGCATGCTTGACTTTAAAGTCTACTTACATTTTTACCATTTGGCGACATGTTTTATTTCTCTTTTATAAAATATTTTCAAATAACCTACCTCCACCTGTGGGAAGGACAGCTGGATTTCTGAAATCCCCTCCCTTTCAGACAGGAGAATATGCCACAGATGAAGAGGAGGAAGAGGCAGGAGCTGCTGCTCCTCCTGCCAGTGACATGGCCATTGAAGTCTTTGAGCTGCCTGAGAGTGAGGATATGTTTTCCCCCTCAGACCTGGACACCGCCAGGCTCAGCCACAAATTCAAGGAGGTATGCTGCTGATCTGCAAAATATTTCTCTGTGCTTGTCCATTTCCTTATTACCTATATATTTTTGTTTGAATAATATATTAAGAATAATCAATTTTCAAATGACAGCTTTTTAATAACAAATTGTCTTGAGTCTCGTTGAATCTCAAGGTAGAATTTAAGCAGACCTCGTTGCACAATCATTGATTTAAATGCTTATTTGTCAGAGTAGCATTTACAACATATCTCATTTTAAGCTATAACTTACATGTGCAGTTCTGTGATAAGTTCCAGTTGTATTTTTTTCAATTTTACAGAATTTTTGGTACCTGATGATAAGCTTTCCTCTAAGGCAGTGATTTTCTAAAAAGACTCTTTTTCTTTCTTTTCCTGAAATAGATTCTTAATAAGCATCAGATGATTTACCCAAAGGGTGTAATTGAAGAGAGTATAATGTAGAGACTTCGAACAGAGTTAATAGAAATAACGAGGGGTGGTGAAGTGCACAGGGATTGGCAACAGCAGGAAGCTGTTACCATCTTCTGGCTTAATAGGTAAAGAGAGAGAGAGATTCCCATTCTGAAGGAGGGCTGTTCAATATCTGCAACATTGATAAGGTGCAGCCACTGCTAAAAACTGCATCCTAGGGGCAACGGCGATAAACACTCCACCCCTGCTTTCCTTCTGCTAATGTTTCTTCCAGCCAAACCCAGGCAAGGGAGCCTGGGAGAGGCAGTCTCAGCATCTGAGGAGGTCAGCCCCCTGAGGCCAGGTGCTGCCAGAGAGGGGCCAAGCGTAGATCCTGAGGGGGCAGATGTAGATAACCACATAAACACTTCTTCCACGTTTACCACTCAGAACCCCAACATGTAAAACAGAAACAGTGATGGATACATCTCCCAGCAGTTTACCCTTCATTGTTTTAGGAGAGTATCCTCCCGTGTGGAAGACAAATACTGTCGTTATGTACAACTTCCCTATTTCTTATAAAGACTTTCTAAATTAACTGATATCTTCAAACCAAAGAGTAAGGAAGAAAAAGAAAAGTCCTGCAGGAAGTGACTGAGTGGGAAGAAGAGGTATTAATATAATCTAGGGACCCATTTCTCTGCAGCTCTGATTTGGTTGAAGAATGTAGGTTATCTAGGACAGTGAATAGACAACTTGTTCTTTGAGAACTCTCTCTTGAATGTTTTAACTCTTGACCCAACTTTAACAAATATTGGAGGCAGTGAGATCAGGTAGAATGCCCTGGCAAAAGCTATGATAATAATAGAGCTCTTTCACATTGCCAGATGAGTATGGCCCCTAGTCTTTGGTAAATAATGGAGCTGGGAGAAGAGTATACATTCTTTTATGGAAGCTAAAGAGCCCAAAAAGCAGAAATAATATATGGAAGGCTATATCCTTCATTTTCTGAATTGAGCCAAGGACTCAAAGCTCCATAAATACTGTTTTAAGTGTGAACCATTATGTGGACAACTACATGATCTAGACCAGGGGTTGGCAAACTGTGACACATTGTCCAAATCTCTAGCCTACTTCTTGTAAAGTTTTATTCAAACACACGTGCCATCTCTTTATTTATTGTCTGTGGCTGATTTCATGCTACAACAGTAAAGGTAGTTGCAACAGAGACTGTATGGCCTGCAAAACCTAAATTATATGCTCTCTGGCCCTTCACAGAAAAATTTGCTGATCCTAGTGTAGACAGCTGCATGGTCTGGACCCATTCTATGTAACATGGCTGATTTATTTTTAGCCTGAGTAAACGAATTGGTACCTTTGTTTTAATTTTGGTTTTTAAGAATTGGAAGTTTGTCTCCATCTGAAGAGCAGGCAAATATCACATCATTCTACTTGTAATTCTTTTATCCTCTTTTGTTTTATATTTAACATTAATATATTCATTCCTTCAGGAGATTGCCACTGAGTATCAACTGTGTGGCACTCTTCGATGGCATTTGTATCTTGTACACTGTCATAATCACAGTCTCAAATTTCCTTATGCTATTAACATACGTGTCTAAGTACCATATAGCACTAGGTATTTTTCACAGGATTATGCACAAAACCTGGAGTGATTGTGGAGGGTCATGATGTATTGGAGTGTTTACAAAGTCTCATATTACAAGGTTATTTTAATTACTTTATTTTAAGCAAAAATATGTGTTGCAATACTTGGGCAAAACACATTAGACTGACATTATCTCAATCAGTCCTGCTTTGGGCCTGTTATATATCTTCCTACTAGACTCTAAGCTCCTATGTTTTTGGTCATTGTTGTATTCTCAGTCTTTGCATAGTTCTTGACATATAGTTAGTGGTTAAACATTTAGTGAGTGAATGGTATCAAGCATGTAGTAGAATTTGTGGTATAATGTAAGACAGTTCCATAGTTTAATTTTCCCAAATAGTTGACAGGTTAGCTAATGTTTTTATTAAATGCTCATTTACCCATTTCCCTCTGGTTGGAAGGCCAACATTATTCTCTGTAGGATTTGTGCCTTTATACTCTAGACTGCTTTTGGCCTTCATATTTTGTTCCATTTTCTCATTTTTTTCCAGTACAACACTGTTAGAATATATGCTAACATTGATGAAACAAATCATCTAACTCTTCTCTTCAAAAATTCCTTTACGTTTCAACTTATTCAACAAAACATTTGAATCACTTTATTAATTCCCTTGAAAAATATTCTTTGCATTTTTATTATAATTACATTAAACTAGAAAATCTTCAGAGAACTGGCATTTTTATCACATTGAATCTTTTAATCCAAGTTCATGAAATATATCTGTTTAATTCAAATCTTTTTTCTGATCTACTCTAAAATTTTATGGCGTCCTCTATTAGTTACATATATGTAACAGAAAATCTGACTAGAGTAGGTTAATCAATAGCTGTCACATATTATATTAGCTTCAATATAATTAGTAAGTTTTCCCTGTTTTTCTATTTTAGAAATGACTTTTATCAGAGAGACTTAATTATTTGCATAAGATAGAAATTTCTGTTCTTCAAAGTTTATTATTACTCAGCTATAAACCATCCATGTAATTGTTCAGGAAGGTTTTAAATACCTTTTATAATAGCTGTTATTCTGTCAAGTTTTCAATTTTGGTGGGGCAATTTTGGTATTTTGCATTTTTAAAGAAATTTATATGTTTCCTCTAGGCTTTTACATTTATTAAGTTTGATTTTTATAAAATAATTTTTAAAGTATTGAAATATCTTATGTCTATAAATAGTTACTCCTTTTATATTCTTTTTTCTTTATTTGAATATTTTTACTTTTTTCTGTTGTTTTTTCCATAATTTTATCTAGCTTTTAAGTTGCTAATTGTTTCTTCTTAAATTAATAAATACCAGTATCTTTAATTTTCCTCCTTTCTTCCTTTTTGATGTTGATCAATTGTACTTAGTACATTTGTTTTTAATAATGCTTACATTCTAAGTATAATAATATTTCTAAATATTGTTTTAGTTACATGGCATAATTTTTTATATGTAGAATGGCATTTTATGTGTAATTTCTCTTGCAATTTCTTTTTTAACACAAGAATTGTATATTAGTATATTTTTTAACTTCCAGGCATGGAACTTTATTTTGCTATACTTCGTTTATTGGGTTTTAACTTTATTACACTCTGATCAGAAAACAAATAGCATATAATAACTATGGTTTAGAGTTTTTGAGACGTTTTTGTAGTTTGATTCATAAAGTCTTGTTTTAATAGTCTTCGTGTATACATAAAGCAGACATATTTTATGTTTGGGTATGAAGTTTATTGTAACTTTTAAAAACACAATCTTGGAGTCTGTATCTTTTACTAAGAAAATTTGGCCAATTTAAATTTATTGCTGTAATTATTCAAGGTCTAATTGCTCTCATCTTGTCTTATGATTTATGTTTATTTTATGTTTATTGGTTTTTACTATCAAGTTTTTAAATAGTGTTCTGTATTTTTATAATTTAAAAATTAAGAATAAATTAATATCATACTGAATGCTCCATATAGGATTTTTTTATACAATCTTGGGTACTAAGAGAGATTGTTATTAAAATTTAATTGTTGCATTTTTTTTAAAACTTATGTTTTCCGTTAGCTTTACAATGATTTTTACAACATATAGTTACACTCTCAGGTTAATCAATATCCACTGTTATTCCTTTTACAGCATAATTTCCTAGTTCTTAAGTGCTGAATTTTTCCCCATTTCTCAGAGTATATCTTTATTTATTATTTGTGGAGATATAGTTGTCATGAGCTTCCCACACTGAGAATGACATTCTAATTATCATGACAGAGATGATCATGAACTGGGTTTAATGTTTTGATTCACAACCTTCTTTTCTGAAAAAATAATAGGGCAAGCTTCATTGTTTTAAGTGTATTTTAAAGGAAAAGTCTAACATCAGCCTGGCATTTGGATGCTTTTATTTTTTTAGCCTTGTACTTTAAATTCTTTTTATCACAATTTCTTGAGCAGGCCTCTTTTCATTGATTTTTTCTTTCTATTTTGCTTTCTTTGTTCTATATTCGTTTTTGTTTTATTTTCATTTTAGCCCCTTAATATCTTCATCAGTTTTTTTCTATTTCTTTTCTAGAAACACTGTTATCCATATTTATTGCCTTTTTTATGATTTTATTTTCTTTGTTTTTTCTTTGTCTGCAATTGTTTCTCAGATTTGTCCTGTCATATCAGTGGTTTTCTTTTCTGTAGCATTAACATGCATTTAACTTCAAATCCATTTATGCTTTTTAGCACTGCTAACATGACTTGATTCTCTTATTAAAGATTGAGGTTTCTTACTCTCTAACCTTTACTCATTGTTCTTTACTTTCTCTTCATCCTGGTATTCCAGAGAGTTACCTTAAAACATCTTTTTACTTAGGGGATGTATCATTTTCACAGGTTTACTTATTTGTGTCTTCAAGTTGATATTCTCTTTACCTTGATCTGTAATATTCGTTAACAGCCCCAAGGTAGCCTGTTTTTTCTTTATTTATCTTGCAATGAGATGAAAACATTTTGTGTTTGGTGTTAGATGGTAATTATTCACATTTTGATTACGAATCCCATTTTTAGGCCCACATCAAGAGGGCATTTTCATGTGCCTAGTTCCCAGCCAAGTTGCTATTTTCTAGCAGTTTATCATCTAGGGCAGTTCTCTGCACTAAGGAAAGATATTTCCAAATCTTGCCACTCAGTTCTCTAAGTCCAAAAAAGAAATAAAAAAGGTAATTTCCAGTATTCTCTGCTACCAAGGCACTTACTAAGACCACTCCTGTCCATATTATTCTACTTTGGGGTCTACAGCTGAAAGTATGCAACGTGCCGTGCAACGCATCAGCCATCTTCCTGCATGCTTTCTCTGGTTGCATTCTGAATGAGTATGGAATACTGAGGAAGTTAGAGAACCTGGCTTGAGGTCCTGTTCCTGTGCAGCATGGTAGAGGTTGTCCATTTTTCTCATTGGATAACCAGTGAGGGTAGCACAAAGGGTCTCCCTATCACTGGAGTGAATCTTGGATGGGTTTTTTATAATTCAACTTTATGACTCTTTTATATTCTAGGACCAGTAGTTTTTAGTTGTGGTGTTCATTTTGGGTTATGATTTTTTCTTTTTTTATGTGATTTTACTGGTAGTTTAGTGAAAAGCAGGGAGTGGCGCTATCAGGAGCTGCTAGCTAGGTACCATTCGCACTGACTGGCCAGTGTCTCCTCTCACCGCTCTTCCTCAGGAGCCACGGCTAGTAGCTCCAGTAAAAACAGTTCTACGTTTCTCTTAAGGGGAAAATGGACTCTAAAAGTGGTGTTATTTTATTTTACTTGGGTCTATGAAAAAGAATTCAGAGAAGTTATGAGTATATTGGATAATAAAATCATCTTTTTGAATTTTTCCATTAACATTTACGGGAGCTATAAATTGTTGTTTACTTATTAGTATACAGGTTATTTTTTTAAAAGAAGCTATAATTACAGTCTGTCAACTACATCCAGCATCTTCATCATTAATGACCAGTTTATGAGTACCTACTTAGAGAGTGACCTTGTTGGAGAATCTCACCCTACACCCTACTGTTGCTATATCCACTGCAATTAGTGTTACCATTTAGATTTGATGATGATGTTGTTCAGTCAGCCAATTTTAGTTCCTTTTGCATTCACTATTTCCTGAGTAAAACACTTTTGTTAATATAAAGACAGATACCATATATAAAGCTTTAAGCGGAAGTTTCAAAAAAAAATATGGCATAGCTTCATTTTAATAGCACCAAAATGTAGGCAGAAGTGGCTATGATTCCTACTTTTGTGGCACTCACACTGTTATGGGTAAGAAAGACATCAGTCGAATACTCACAAAGATAATTTTAAAAATTCAGACTCCAATGCTCATATAAAGTTCTATGCAACTTTTTTGTTATTGTTCTGCCTTTGTGAAGTGAGAGCAGAAAATGTTGCTCTTATCCAATTGTAAAATTTCTAGAACTAGAACTCTTAAAATCTTTCCTGCAAAGATATTTTTCACTTTTTAAAGAAAAACGTTTTCCATGTTTTCACAGGATAAGTAGAATACAAAAGTTCAATCTCACTATTTACATTTCTGTATAAGAATGTTTCTATTTCTAGCACTGTTATATTTGGATTATATTGATTCAGTAATATGGGTACCTGTTCCAGATTCATCTTTTTGAAAAAATATGAACAAAAAATATACACAGCAGGTATACCTGCAAAATGTTAAGTAGAGCTAATGTTCTCTGTAGGAACGTGTGTGTTTATTTTGCTGAAATCCTGTAGTGGGTATGTATGGCATTCACATTAAAAATGACAGAAGAGATGAAAGTGATTGGTCTTATACATAAGGTAAAAGACACTGACCTACAGTCTTTAATCTTTTCTTTTTATTTATGTCCCCTTATCCCAAGTCTTTTCTCCAAACCTAGATTCTCTGAAGCCCAAAAGTTCCAACAGGCATTTCAGGCTCTATTTCTTTTACCCAGCCCTATTGACCTCCTCTCCCTACAGCCAATCAGCCTGACCATTCCTGCAAACCCTTGGATCTGTACTTTGAAAAGATTATTGATTCTTGACATAAATCTCGTAAACATGTGGAAAGAGAATTGCTCTAGAATAAGAAAACTCAACCTTTTGCCAACTATGCTTCTTTTGTTAAGTTCCTTCACCCTTTGAAAAGCAATATTAACTTTAGTCATGTTCACTATGCCTGGAAGTTAGGGTCCTCTGTTGGACAAACAGACCAAAGCCAGTGGTCACTGATCTGGTTATAGGAGTAAAAGACTAATCAAGCAATCTAGGAGCAGGCTCCCTTTGATATTTACCTTGGGTTATCTGGAGAATTTTTCTCATGAAGTGGTATTTATTAATCTCCCTGAAGTAAGTATATTGGAGGTGGATTCTATGTCATGTTCATGTATCCTCAGTGACTAGCACAGTACTTGGCACATAGTCTTGTTACTAAATGCAGGTTGAATATGAGAGAAATGTTCTTTCTAAGTTCCATTAATAATAACAGCAGCTGATTGAGCACCATTTTGTATTCAGTGTCAGAACACTCAGAGACTACCAGAAGTGATCCATGACGTCCAATTGGAGTAATAACTTCTCAGCTGAGAGGCGACAGCAATGACATATGCCTCGGGGGTTTTGTAAAGATTAAATGAGAAATATATGCCAAGCAACTTTTTCAGTTAGATACATGATGAATGGAGCAACAGGGAGTCAGACCTGGGATTGTTTCCACTCTACCACCTACTTCTGGGGGAAACCTGAAGAAGCTGTGTGACTTCCCTGAGCTTCTTTTCTCATCTGAACAATGAGGTTAACAGCACCTGTCTTGCCTCCCTCCCAGTTATTTGCAATGATCAAGAAAGATAATAAAAAAAGATAAAGGGGCCTACACATGTAAGAAATTTAGTATTAGGGGAACCATGGGATGGGATTTCTAAAACCTGGTTTTGGCACCTATCGGCCCTGCAACTTAAGCTCACTAGACACAGTTTCTTACTATATAAAATGAAAGGGCTCATTTAGTGTATTTTTGATGCTTTTTTGGTCAATAGTGATGGATTTGTAGAAATTCTTTTAATGTGTTATTAGAATTAAAATAATCACATATCTATAATTTTGGGCTTATAAGTACTAAGAAAACCTTTTCATTCTGAATAATGTCTGAATTTTTACAATTCATTCTACTTTCATATATGTCAAGAATTTAGCTGTACTTGGTAACACTCCAGGCTTTTATCAGTTGTTATCCGACCTGCTAATGAGTTCAGCTTCCTTCTATTATCCGTTTTTGGTGAGATGGGAAGTGTGGAATAGATCAACCTGCGCCATTTCACAGTTTTACCTAGGTTTGTCCCAAATATTGGTGGATTAATCTAGGGTATACATTCATAAGAATGAAAATGCTGGCTTGAGACAAGAATTTCTAAGCTCTACAACCATGTAATAACTACCTCCAGGTTCTTCATTTCATAAATGTCATACATGTAGCATGTGAAGGACCTTTGGAGTTCTTCCTATCCAGCCCTCTCATTTTTCATATGTGAAACTGAGGCTCAGAGAAGCAACTTACAGAAGTCAAAGTGACCTGAGCAAAGAAAGTCCAAAGTCCCAGCAAATTGCACACCATTTACTTGGTTGCCCTACCAGGAGTTAATAAAATAAAGTCTGGTGCTTGCCCATACTGCAGTGTTCAGTGTGAAATCTGCCCTTTTGATTTCTTGCTACTCTTTAAATAGAGCGAGAGGTGTTTGTTTTATTTCAGGTGTGACATTTTACAGCATTTAGCACTTTTAACTGAGAGGTAGAGTTGGGGTGATCATATTTGAGTTCTTCAGGTCATTCTTTCTTGGTCCTGGCTGACTTTATTGAGGACTTGTTCCATGCTAGCCACTGTGCAAAAGGCTTTACGTGGGTTAGATCATTTAATCATCCAATAAGGAAGCTTATGACTTATAAGGAACTGAATTTTACAGTTGAGGAAAGTGAATGTAAGAGAAATTAAATAATTTTATAACACCACATAGAGTACGTGGTATGTCTGAAATGAATTCATGCAGTCTAACTTAACTGTTCTTCACACTTGACACATGGTAGAAAGCACAAGGAGTAGATCCTGTCAATAACATTTCCAGATACTCCAAAATCACCAAGGTTTGTGAATTCGCTGGATGCCCTAGCATGCAGCCATATATGTGTATGTGCATATACATGTATTTATAAATTTATATGTAAATAACATATCTAATGTCTAAGTACTCTTTGCCCTTTTAATTTTATTAATTTATATTGGTAGGGGATGTTAGCCCTAACATTTATTAGAGGGAGAAAGGGCTATGTTTACAGTATTATGCACATAGCAACTCTTCAATAAATGCCTGTTGGCCTGGCACAGTGGCTCACGCCTGTAGTCCCAGGAGGCCAAGAGGGAAGCCTGAGGCCAGGAGTTCAAGACCATCCTGGCCAACATAGGGAGACCCTCATCTCTACAAAAATAAATTTTAAAAGTTAACCGGGCATGGTAGTATATGCCTATAGTCCCAGCTACTCGGGAGGCTGAGGCAGGAGGATCACTTGAGCCCAGGAGTTAGAAGTTACAGTGAACTATGATCGGGCTACTGTACTCTAGCCTGGGTGGCAGAGTGAGATCCTGTCTCTAAAAAATAAAAATAAAAACAAAAAATAAATGCCTGTTGAACTAATCCTTATTTTCTAAGGAAAATGGCACTTGATCGAAACCAGAAGATCCAGGTTTTAGTGCTAGTTTTAATGGTGATCCACTGTGGGGACTAGACCAAGTCAATTATATTCTCTGAGCCTTAGTTTTCCCATGTCTAAAGTGAGTCCAGAAGTGTAAGGATCCATGATTCTACAGTAGTGTGTTCACTGTAGGCTCCAGAGTTGGAGTATCAGCTGGGCATTTGAGCCTGTGCAGCTGGATTGCCTGGTGTTGTCAGGCTCCCAAAAGATTAGGACTTTGAGTGAGCACAGACCTCATCAGCGAGAGGAAGGGAGTTGCTGGGGTCTCGGAGCAGCACTGCTATGTCTTTCGTATCTTTTTCCAATCTAGTCACTGAGAAAACTTGCTGACTGGATTCCTCACCAGGCACACTAGTGCCCTAAGCCTCTGCTAAAAGTGGGAAAGTAAGAGTTGCACCAGTAGTGCTGTGGTAAGAAACCAAGACAGCCAGGACTGGCTGTTTTGGGCTTCATGAAAATAACATTCTCGAATAGAGAATGGTCTCCACTGTAGAGACCACTAGACTGCAGACGCTCCTAGGAACCAGCGAGGGTGAAAGGAGCAATAGCCACATCAGCAAGTCAGCCAGCGTGACCAGGTCAAGAGAGAGTGAATGGAAGATAAGTGATATGATATGTGAAAACAGTTTCAGGAGCACCCTCAGGACCAAGAGCAGCAGCAGAGCCGTGGCAGTGCAGAGCATGGGCCACATGCATAGCAGGAGGGAGCAGCTTGCAGGGAACTAGGGGACCCTCGGGTTCTGGGCTGTTCGCCATTGGCATCCAGGGGTGTTGAATTGACCTATCCTTGACGCTTCCGAAACCTTTCCCTTGTCATCCTTCCCACGTGCCCCCACCAGCTGGGTAAAAAAAAACAAGGAAAGAGGTTGCAAACTCAAAAGAGAGCTGAGGATCCCATTGTGAGTCTGAGAACTCTATGTTTCTGTCCTTCTGTCAGCAGACTCGCTCTTTCTGATAAGAAAATCCTTAGACTTACTTGATTATGGCGATAGTAAAAGTTTACAGTCCCCGACGTGCAGTCCTAAATCCAAAATGCTCCAGAACAGTCTCTTTTATAAGTTTGTGACAAACTAATTTAGTGGTATGACCTCACCGAAACTTACAAGATGCTATTTACAGTCTCTATATACCTCACTTAGTGGGAATTTTCATATGTTTGGTGGCAAAAATATTCACGTATTTGATTACAGGGTGCCTCCACAGACCCTGCTGTGGGTAATATGCAATTTATGGAAGACGCATCTTAATAGCTTTCTGAAATTGGAAGAGTTCTGAATTCCAAAACCATCTGACCCCCAAGGATTTCAGACAAGAAATTGAAATCGTAAATTGTTTTCCTTAAATTTGAGGGTATTTATTGATCCTTTAAAGAAAGAAACCATTTATTCTTCTTCCCTTACAAAGACTGCAAAGTGGGGGGAGGGGAGAAGCAAAACAAAGGTGAATGGTGACTGTTATGTCAATAAGCTGTAGCAGAAGCTTTTGGGGGTCTGAGTCTTCAATACGAGTAGATCTTTTGGAGGGCAGAAATCTGGATCTGTGCTTTTCCTACAGTTAAAAAAAAAAAATCAGATTTCTCCGTGGAACTGCATCCTCCCCCTCTCCTTTGCAGCCGAGCTGCTCATCGGAATGTGCCTGCGACTCACAGAACCATAGCGCCACCTTTCTTCCAGATTTGGAATTAAACCTCCCCACTGTCACCGGCTCACTTGCCGGCTTATGCCGTTCAATCGGCGAGACTCAGCAAGCAGTTCCTTGGTACTTAAATCATAAAGGAAGAGCTTCAAAGAGGGCAAGAAAAGGTGTTTCTTCTCTTTGGTCCCTGAGCAATTAAGTTGGTAACCTAATCTAATGTCAGGGAGTGTGGACCATAAACCTTGTGTTTAATTCGTTTGCACCCGGTGTCGTTTTACACACTAGACGATTTAATTTACAACCTGCTGCATTGCAGCCCTTTCTAGGCCATTTACTATCTAACAGGTATTCTCCTAGCTGCTAAGGTTTTAAAAATATACATACACTCGCTTAGTTTAGATTTTTTCTTTCTTTTCATTTTTCAGTTGCAAATCAAACATGCAGTTACAGAAGCAGAGATTCACAAACTGAAGACCAAGGTAAGCACCAATACATGGCGTTTGAATTGTACTTTTTAAACTTCAGATACTGTGCATAAATTCAACCCTAGGACTAAAGGGCTTGTCCCTGTGCATTTGAAAGAATACAAGTGTGAAAGATCCATTTTCACCGACAGTTACATAGACAAACCTGCCAATGAAAGCAAACACCCACGGCCCCCTCAGTGCAAATAACGTGGTATTTTTAAATGTATATATTTTTGTATTTGCACATATGTGGCCAGTTCTCTCTGAGATTTCCTCAAAAAGTAATATTTTTAATGATTCAAGCGTCCAAAGTATGTTTCGATCACTAATTCCTAAACGCAAGCTATTATGTCATCTCTCCTTCATTATAAATAGATTTAAAAAGTGAAAAATTTATACAATCTGAAGAGAAACCGGAGTATAATATAAATAGATTTAATCGATCAATTGTAGCTTGTTCATCAGGAATAGTGTATTGTTTTAATACAGCACATTAATTTTTTCGATAGAAATAATATCCAGTTTCTAATAATTAAGTTTTATGAACTTAATATTACGCATGCATAATTGATATCAGGTCCCAGGTACTACTGGAAATTTTAGACAAGTTTATTTCACATTATTTAAATTTGTGGGGGAGAAAAGGTCTTGATAAAAGAGTTGCGTGTTATTAGTCTATTTATGAAAAAATAGAAGATTTGAAAAGACATTTTTAATTGATAAATTATAAGGTACTCATATGAAACACAGTTCTAGCAATTGTGTTTAGTTTTATCAAATATGTAATTTCAAAAATTTAAAGACATCTTTTGAATTAATATACTTTATTGTTTCCATGGTCTTTTTAATATTAAGACTTATTTACTTCCCCTCCACTAAAGATCTGTTTTCCTGTTCACGTAGAATGCTTGTTTTGGTTTCTCCACGTGTTTTAAATGGAGATGAATTAACGAGGCTATTTTGGTTAAATGGTATTCTCAGCTAATTCACTCTGTAGCTCTTTAGTCAAAATATGTCTATACATCATTCATGGTGTCAGCCCAGCTCCGTGAATAATTTTAAAATTAGCAATGGTTGGTAAATAAACAACTTGATATAAAACATTGTTTAATAAAAGACATAGTAAAAAACCTAGTCCTGTTTTAAATATTTGTTGTTTCTTGACATAGAAAGGAAGAAGATTTTTTTAAATTGTGGGTTACAGTCAGGGAAAAAGATTTCCCTGCGATTGTAAGTGCTTTAATGGAGCTTATGTGTTAAAATATGAACATTTAAGTTAGAAAATACTCTGTTAGTATTTTGTATTTTTCTCATTATTACATTGGCATATAATATCCACAGATTAGCTTACTTTACTATGATTTTTAATATGCATTTTGATAATTTTGAAATGTTTTTGGCTACCTTTTTACTTTGTAGTCTGTTTTGCAGATGTGTTGTTAAAAATATACACAAAACATGTGTGTGTGTGTGTGTGTGTGTGTGT